>JAOVVF010000048.1:14992643-15015884 GCA_028565595.1 Duopalatinus emarginatus
GACACTGAAGACACAATCAGTTCCATATCTTGTGTTTTGGCAACACTGTTGCTACTTTTTCATGCTGGCAGTGGTGTCTATGTGTGTCGGAGATAAAGATTTTTATTCACCTTGATTGTAAATACCTGCATTTGTAAGGGCTCTGGTGTTCACTGTCTTTATTACTTCAAATTTTCATACCATAATGTACAAATAATTTAGTGTCTGGTCATAGAGGTGGTGATGATAAAAATGTTGCAGGTGTGATAAAAAGATCTTGACTCATGTGAGAAAGCAGGCACTAGTTCTAGCCAAGTGGCTTTGTCAGTTTGCGACAGCTTTACCTAAGCTCATAAGGATAATGACTTGCAAAGACTTACTGAAGCCTGAATTAAGAGAGTGAATCACTAATTGTCTTTCTTTGCATGCTTATACTGCTTAGTGTGTGCCATTATGTCACCATTAGTTGTCTATAGGCTTCTATACATTTGTTTTGGCATCATTTCCAACTAGAGGTATTTAAGCATGCCCTAATCTATTGGTTTCATGGTCTAACCATACCCCATAAGACAGGAGCTTAGAGAAAAAAATGTTTACACTGTAACACTATGCGATTATACAGTATATGGAACAGGCGTTAAGGCATTTAAGATTTTTATTTGCCTCATTAACCTGGATAATTGTCTATTGCATTTTCACAGATTTCCCAGATGATGCTATGTATGTTTTGGGACTTCCCTTCTTACTGTACAGTATGGCAGGTACCTTAAACTACAGTATTTGTCAGACTAAATACTTAACCTATTCAGGGGTAATTGGTTGCAGGTGAAGCATTAGAAACCAGATGAGATCCTGAGATTTAGAACAAATGTATTAGCCAGATTTTTGTGGCTGCTTTTCCAAGGCTTATCCTATGAGCTTCTCTCTTATCATGCAGAATGCAGACTCTCCTGGCAAAACTTGTGTAGTGGCTGAGGTTAACTGAGATCAGCCCCTGGTTCTGATCTGTTTCCAGAAGGGGTGTAATTGGACCAAAGTTTCACTAGATGCATAGCCCAGTCTAATTTTCTTTTTTTAAATTATTTTAATTATTTATTAATGTGCATAACATCCACTTAAAATGTTTTGACTCTACTAAATAAGAACAAATATTTGCATTCATACAGAGTTAAACTCACCGTTTTGCCATAAGAGTAATGCCACCTGCCTAAACTGCTGCCAAAACAGCTCTAACATTTCAACATATGGAGTCCACAAGACCTCTAAAGGTGAGGTGTGGTATCTGGCACCAAGATGTTAGTAGCAGATACGTCTGTGGTTCTTCTGTGTAATCGGAACAGATGGGCTACCATTCACACCCTACACACAAGTGAGCCAATGACCCTTGTGCTGGTTTATTAGTTGTCTTATCTTCTACCACTTTGGCTAGGTATTAACTACTGTATATCGGGAACACCCCACAAGACCTGCTATTTTGGAAATGTTCTGACCCAGTCAGAGCCATCACAATGTGGCTTACCTTAAACATGCTTCTACGGGGTTGCATACACACATAACCTTCAACGGTCTCTTGTAATAGTAGTAATAGTATAGAAGGATTTTGCTTTTGTGGGTACTTTGGTGAATCTGTACCAGTTTTAATGAAGACTTCTACTTTTACCCTTGCTTCTGTTTTTGCAGGAATCAAGAAGAAAACCAAAAATGTCTTAATATTTATTTTCCCCTTCACTGCTTAAGCACACATTATAATGGTATAGTATCCCATGATTTGCAGTCACACAGTTTAGCCAGTAGAGGGGATTGATGGCCAGGATAGTGAAAACCAACAAAGGGAAGGACATCAACTTCGTTTCACGGTACATTTAGGCAGTTCAAGCAGACCTGCTCCGTTTTATCAAAACAGTCTCAGTAGACCATCCCAGCAGTTCAGCCCTGTTTTGCATATTTTTTGTCTAGAAGGTGAGGATTTGTTATTTTGGTCTACAACCAAATATATGTGAGATGTGGAGATGGTTCTGGTTCATGTGAGCAAAGTGTAAGCCCAGCCTCGAGCTTAAACAAATTGGTTTTCCACTTCCGTAAATGAGTAATGCCTTTAAAGGAGTGCTGGGTGTGGGAGAGTAAAAAGACTGCAGGGGCAGCTCGAGGAATCCACTATTGTAAACACAATCTCTCTATTCATTTAATACAAATGCAGAGAGGGAGCAGGGAGAGTAGGGTCCTCCACAGCTATGAAACAATACTCAAAACCAAATGTTTTTAATCTTTTACATAAAGGGTGTGAGGAACTGGTTGGGATTCTTGGACATTATGAAGTAATACCTGTTTGTGGTGTCAATTCTGCCACAAGAGTGACTTCAAATATGAAATGCTCTATACATTGCAATGACAATATCTATTTATTGGTGGTGATGTAGACTCTTAAGGTTTGGGGACACAAACATTTCATTTTTTTTGTTGGTTCTCAATAACACTAAAGACAATAAACAATATCAAATTAGCATTAAAGAGCAAACCACATAATGGATCGTAATGCATGTGACTAAGTAACTAACTAAGGAATATTTCTTAGCAGCACACTTTCTTCATATGAACATCAAATCAATTTATCCAGGCATTAGAGTGGTTTCACCTATACAGTATTTAGACTATTTGAATATAAGGTTTTCCTTTTTGATGTAGGTTGCTAGAGTGAACATAGCTTTCCCATTTAGGTGTAACTAGTCGATGACTGTCTAAGGCCCTGGTCACACCTTGCATAATGTGCCTTCTAGGTGATCAGATTGCATGCGATCACTGTTAAGTACAGGTGTGAACAGTGTCTGGTGTGCCTCTGATCTCTCAAATCACATTAAGAGGTGGACTGTGATGCATGTGGCTACATTCTTTGAGCAGTTGTGTATGCGTTCCTGGGCCACCTTGAAGGACAGACTCAACTGATGTCCTCTATGTAGTTGAAAGTACATATTTATTCATGTGCCAACAGTATTGTATTAAAGTGCTGCAACTCATCGTTGAAAACAAAAACACACATTTACAGTGAGGTCTGATCGCGAGTGGTCAATTAAGATGCACATATGTAGATTTGAACTGATGTCCTTAAAGCTGTCGGATCACCCAAGATGCATGTTATTGTCAGGTGCGAACATGCCCTGAGCATGCTGGTCTTGATCTGTTTCTAGTTCAGTTCTAGTGTGGTTTAATTGCAGTGAACTCACCCAAATACAGGAAATGAACCAAACATGCCATATTTTAAGTGATGAAAGGCAGTATAGGCAGTTATTCTGTAAACTAAATCTGTAAGCTAAAATAGGGTGAAGTACAGAGCTGTAGAACCATTTTCAAAAATGAATATGAATATGGGCTCAATCGAACAATAAATGGACTTTTTGCAAGGCAGCTGGCAGGGGAAATATGTTTAATGACTGGTCCAAAGTTTTGTAATTTATGTAATACAGTTCCTCTCGATGATGTCTAGAAAAGTTCAGGGTTGCAGTGCAAGTGTGAGAGTCTGTGCTCTGAATATATGGAAGAGGGAAAAAAACTCCATAACATTAAATTAGGTGAAGTGAATAACATTGATTATCGTGTTACAATACCACCTATCACTAGGTGGGATATATTTGGCAACAAGTGAATAGTCAGTTCTCAAGTTTATATGTTAAAAGAGGGAGAAAAGTGTAACAATCCGACTGACTAATTGCGGTGGTTGGATGACTGACTCAGCAGATATTGTGGGATGTTCTTAGTATGCAGTGGTTAGAAAAGTGGTTCAAAAAGTGGTGAACGAGTAAAAGGGTCATGGGTGCCAAAGGCTTTCTGATGTGCTTGGAGTGTGAAGGCTAGACTGAAGAAGGAGGTGTTGTAAATGTCTTAGTGACACATACCACAGCACACCTTCAGAGTCTTGTGGACTCGGTGGCTCAGAGCTGTTTCGGTGGCTGATTTGGCTGGCGATTTTAATCTTATAACTGACTGGTGTATATAATTATCTAATAATTTACTGAGCATCATGTTGTTTTCCTTTTTCCATTCCATTCATTAATGAATGTAACAGATTTATGAGGATGTTTATTGTAGCACATGCCACTTAGCCAATGGTTTTGGTTTGTTTTGTCTGTTGTTTTTCGATTTGTTTTATCATTTGTCATGTGAAACTAATCTTAACAAAGTACCACATGAATCAGTTTATACTCTTATTGGTACCCCACAAACATATTAGGCACTGAACAATGCAGTTCCATGTCTTTTACAGGATTTCTCAGAGATTTTTGGAAGTGGGTGAATACCTCTTTTAATTTTCTTTTCCAAGTACACTAAGAGGAATGGGTTAAAGCCATGTGATATTGCAGGAGAAGCCATTACAGATGCCACCGCCTTCTTCCTATCCATAAAACTCTTTACTTAACCAACCAAGGAGCTGGCAGGATTTAGCGCTTAAGCCTTCCCTGCAGCCATTGCCACTAAACAACTGTTAAGGTGGGATTACAGAGAAACATAATTGGGGTTGTTGAACTTGGAAAATTTCAGTAAGAGACAAAGTGTCCCAAAAATGTGTTGTGTTGAACTGAGCCAGACAATTGAATTTCTTTATTTATTTTCATGTTCCCACCTGAGATTTTGTGACAGGGGTGTAAGGAGGACTAAAGCCCCAAAACGTGCCTCTCACAGTTGACTAAATATATTTTTGTTGTGGCATATCCTTTTTTCCCTGTGACAAACACAAATATACATACATATGCACATGCTAAACTACTGACTTGCTTTTAAATGCTGGTCCTGCAATTCCATTGAAGTCATTTCCATTGAAGGCTTTAGCTTTTGTGTTCATTGGAACCATCAAAATTGTCTTTGTGATCATGCCATGATTTCTACAAGCATGCATACTTGATTGATGTATGGATTTGGATAGGGGATGTTTGGATTTCTGATTTTCAGATTTTTGTTCTAATGGGCTAACTAGCCAATTAGCAAAATAAAGCAAAGCCTGGGTTTTATTCTTTATCCCTGCTCTTGTTTGTGGGACTGTGTTCTTCTGCCATCACAACACATCGCCTTCTAAGGCCTTTATATAACCCACTGGATAAAAACTCTAATCCATGGTCCTCACACAATGTAATTAATAATTTTTATTGCTGCTTTTATCTAAAGCCTCTTAGTTAGGTTTATGTTTTATTGGAGCCAACCAGATGTATCTTTTGATCAAGGAGCACTGCCATAGTTTGTCCCACCACTAAACTTGAACTTCTACCAGGACGTCCCTCCCTTGTGAGCCCACCTTTTAGTTTCCACTAGCCTTGACTCATGCCACTAAACTGAAATGCTCTCGTGGACTCTTTTTAGTGTATGTAACTAGCTGGCATAGATATCACTACTTTGGGTAAGCTGCTGTGTTTACGTTCAAAAATGACCACATTTGTTTGGCGTCCGTAGCCATGTGAGAGGGAAAGTGGAACAACTGTGTTCTCTGTAAAGTGTCCCTTCTTCTGTCACCTCAGTGTTGCACCCAAACAGCACTGGTGGGGCGTTGAGCACATAAAGCCATCTGGTCGCCCCAGCAGATCCGGCTGCATGTGGATTGAATCAAAATGATCCGCTAATTGACTATTTACTGGGCTCCAAAAAGGCCGTAATGGACTTGATATTAAATCCCCTCTAAAGTATTTAAAGCGTGTTTCTGAGTGCTTTTTCGGAAAGAAGGTCCTGCTTTTACAAGAGAAAGAGACTTAAGCTCCCAGGTCAGAGTGTGCCCAGCCAAGGCAGCTTTCAGACAGGATTTAGGGGCAGCAGCGTGGAATCGGCAGAAGAAGGACAAGGCAGAGGAGGGGAGAGGAACAGCCAGATACACCCCAATGAGTTCCAGATGCCCCCAAGTCCCGTTTTTGCACAAATAGATACTGCAAGCTATAGTCTTCTATGCAGGGCTTAAACCTGACTTCCCTTTAATGGTGATAGAGTACTTTTTATGTGGGAAGTTAAATCTTGTAAATCTTAAGGGTCTAGGTTGTCTTCTTGTATCCTGTGAAAGAAGCTTCAACAAAAAAAAAAACCAAAGTTTTGATCAGATGACAATGAGCAGAGGTTCTTTTTAAGTGATCTGAGATTTATCAGAGGTAGGCTTAAGCATGAGAGAGTGGGTCAGTTTTTAAAAGCAGATTAAAAAGCCACATGATGCTTCCTGCAGTGCAAATCTCCTCACAGTATATTGCTCTGGATCGCAACCCCAGGGCAATGAAGCCATCTATCTTAAAGCATCATACGATATTTAGAGCAAGCTCATTTATCAAAGCATTGGAATTCCTTCATAAAGTATGTAGTTACAGTGTATATCATTAAGGTTTTTTGGCACTTTTCAAAAGAAGAGTCTCTGTTCTTCTCTTCCCTCAGATCTGGTTGGTTCCGTCTGCACTCCGGTTCTGCTCTAGGATCAGTACTCTCTGGCCTGTTCAGTTGACTCAGCAGTGAGCTGCATTTTCACACTCTTTAGGATTTTGCATGTATGCAACTAGACTTATTTTTTGTCATTAACTGTATGCTTTACTTCAGTAACATCAAGTGACAGCCTTATTCACTATTGATGTTGCACAATAAAAGCTGATATAAAACTTAACATGTGCCCTACAGTCATTAAATACAGGCCTGCATTTCTTACTGAAAATTCAGTTTACATCAGCATTCTAAATATTGTTTATTTGAAAAACATTTTCTTATTTATTTGTGGGAGAATTAAGTCTATAGGCACATTGTTCCTGTAAAACAATTAGCGTGTCTGCACACAAAATAAAATTACAATGATTTATTAACTTTTAGTCACTAGAATTACATTTCTCAGTGGTTCCACTATAACGGCTTGAATAAATTTCTCTCATCCCTAGCAATGGTTCTGTCATTTATATTTTTAGGGTTACATTTCCTACAAAGAACCCCTATTAGTTTAAAATCTGTATAATATAGTTATATGCAATATAAAATATTTATCCCTGATAGCTGAACAATATGGTTAAGCTCTTAATAAATCATTGCTAGAGTCAGAGGAGCCATGATTAATGTTGCATAGATCTATGATGACCTTCCGACATTATTATTACCATGTGATGTTAGTGCACAGGCAACATAGGGGGAAAATGAACTGAAAGCTACTGAACACTGCAGGAAAAAACAGTCAAGTGTCTTCCTATCTCAAAGTGTAGCTGTTCATGGTTGATAGCTATGAAATGTCAGCAGTTTAAAATGTACATTTCAGTGAGCACAATGATTGGATTACCTTTGGTTGAAGCATGTTTCTAATACAATATCACGTTAGAAACTGACTAGGAGACAAAAGGAATACCATTTATTTGACAGGTTGCGGGAAAAAAAATCATTGTGGATTTTGTTACATGTTGAATCCAAAGCAAGCTGGATCATGCAGATCACCAGACCAACATATGGTTTTAAAATACATCCCCTTTTTTCTTAATGGGCAGTGAGCAGGCTTACCAAAGTCTAGTTCACCCTTTTTGAGTTTGTGTTATGGCCATTTGCCTGCTGTTTTACATTTTCAGTCTTGTAAGAGCTCAGTCCTTTGGGTCTTTGGTCTTGGACATTGTAACAGTTCTCTGTTCTCTCCTCTTGGCTTAAGGATCACACTTAAAGCCTCCATCTGGTTGTGCAGATCCTTTCTGACATCCAGTTAAGTGTGCCATGTTGAATTGAGTTTAGTGCCACAATCAGAACTATAATTTGGTGCTCTCAGCACACATTGCTGAGATCTCTATTTCTATATGGACACATATCACAACATCGTTCAGATGTAGCTCATTTAGGGCCACATCGACATATTAAGCTCAAAGCACATAAATTCTGACAAGGAACTGATGAAAACTTTTGCATTGTGCTACAGCCTCTGGACTCAATAGTACTATGAAGTATAACCCATGATATATTTTTGTAAAGAAATGTCTAGTAGTTCTCACCAGACTAGTCCATAAATTATTATAAACACTAGTTTGGCCATGATGGGTTACAGATACTATCCAACTCAGTATGTTTGGAAACTATTGGGTAGGTGAATTTAACTGTAATCACTATAAGGTATATGTCTCATGTTTTGCCTAGTGTAATTAGGGTTGGACTATGAACAGCATCTTATCTAGGCAAAACTTGATACCACAGTCACTGTGCAACATGTTTGTGCTAGACTATGTTGTTCAAAAAATATTGTTAAACCTTAAATTGTTAAATTCATTGACTCCAGTATGTCTCCTATGTTGCATCATATAACAACTGACATATTATAACACAGACATTTTGTGCTTTATCACACCATTGGCACTAAAACGCTTTGAACACCCTTAAACTATAGTTAATGGACACTTAGTGCATTCAGTGCAGTGCTTACGCATGGTTACATCCAATGTAATTGCAAGCACAACTACAAACATACACCTTACACAAATAAATATGACAATGATATAGAGCAAATTAATGCTTTATGCACTCTATACATTACTCTGCAAAAATGTAGAATTACCACACAAACATTTGAACTCAGTATTTTAAATAATAAAAAAAATCCATTTTGTTGTAGGTCTGTAGATATATTGTAAATATTGTTACTGCAAAGTGAAACTTGAAATATGCACCTCAATAAGTTTCAAATCATTTGCCAGAAGCTGATCAACAAGAGCTGATCTACAACTGTATGGCATCAATATATATTATAACAAAATTAAAATCCAGTATGCCAAACATATGAAAAATGGAGATTGAATCCCAAGGCAGGTTTATGGAGAATTTGCTAGATATATACAGTGTAATTACTGTATATTACTTATCATTTAATAATGTGTAAACAAACCATCTTATGTTAAAAAATTAAACAAGCCATCTTTTTTTATGTAGTATATTGTTTAGATCTAGATTGTATAAGTATATGGAAGATAAAATAATGGTTTTTAATTAAAGTATGACTGGTATCAAATCTTTGAACAGTGGTGTATATTTACAAACTCTGCACTTACTATATTACTATGATATTTGCATATTAAAATTCAGAGATTTGGAAATATGGCTGTATAGAAAAATAATCTCTTTGGGGTTCTTAGAGACAGTGTGTGACTCTAAGGTGACAGAAAAACATCAGACTAAACAATACATAGTGTTAGACATCCCATCTTAGCTGTCAGTCCAGTGGGAGCCTATGCTGCTGAGGCCCATCTGATACTGGTACACTGACTCTCTCGATGATGCCGGGCTTTGAGTCGGGTAGGCTGAGAAATCCCTGTGGACTCTCAGGGGTGACCCGGGCTTCCTGTGGTACAACGGCAGATGGGCTGATCTGTCACATGAGGAAGCACCAGAAGGGGAAGAGGAAGAGGAGGAAGAGGAAGACGGTACTGGTGGCAAAGCCCGTTGTGTTCCAAAAGACACCAGGTCTGGAACCTGCGGTGCAGGCTGTGGTCGCTGCATAGATGTTGAGTGATGAGAGACGATGGATGTGGCTGTGCTTGTTAAATGGGCGCTGAATGGCTGGTAGGGAACAGCCTCAACAGTTTGCATTCCATAGCGAGGATAGGGCTGCACGGATGCCCACATGTTGCAGTTCAGGGAGGGTGGAGGCATGTCCTCTGTACTAGCTACACCCACAGCTGCTGCCTCGCCATCCATACCTCCATACATGCAAGCCTCTCTAGAGCCCAATGCTTCACCACAGTAGGGGTGAGACAGCAAAGATGGCTCGTAGGAAGAAGGGGAGCGGAAGTAGTGCTCCTCTGAAACAGCTGAGGGTGCTGTGTCAAGGTAGGGCCTCTTGCAGCCAAGCTCCAAATGCCTGTTGTTATCTAGGACATTTAAAAGATATATATTGCAAAGTTAATTTCAGAGAAAGTGTATTAATGTTAAGAAATGTGAACTGGTAGTGAAATATACTGTCTTTAAGATACAATGACAGATACCTCTGTGCTTGAAGCAATGGTAAAGCAAACTGGACTCTCTTCCAGGAGGAAATGGGTTGGATAGAGACTCCTGTGTGTCAGAGTTGGACAGGGCGACCCCACTATCATACTGATAATGAGTGTGGACCTGTGGGTGACCACTCAGTACCCCAGCACCTAACTTTCCAGCCAGATGGGTGTGTGATGTGATGAGCCTTTGCCGTGCCATGTTTTTGGAAATCACTGGATAGTCTTTCCTGGAAATATATGCTCATATTCAGAATTGTATTTATATCAGTTTTTTTTTTTACATTTTATATTGTGGTATGTTACTAAACAAAATAGTTTTGACTAGGCCCACCCTTGGAGTCTGGACACTCGGAGGTCTCCTTCATCACTTCCACGAAAGCCTTTGGCAAAGGGATTGTTCTCGATTTTTAACTGGGTAATCTAAAAAAAAAAAGTCACTTTTTTTTCTTTGGGTGGTAATTGTGCATCACATCAAGTAATCATTTGGTGTGTATGTTGATGTTCTTAGCCATGTGATTATGAATTGTGACCTAGTATTTACCTTATGGTTTTGATAGGATGTCACAGAGATAAATGAGGTTTCGTGAAACACATGGGTGCAGTAGGCAGTGTTCTTAGAACCAAAGCCATTGTTCTCATCGGCTTTGACGATGTGCAGCCTGGGTTGGTATTTGTGCATAGAGTTCAGGATGATCTGGAAGTACAAATACATTGTTGTATCATAAATCTGTCTCAATCAGACAGGCTGTGAGGCATGCAGTTATCACTGTTTGACAAAGTAGTTATTAGACAATTATTTAGATTTTACACTCAGGTGCCAGAAAACTGGTACTGACTATAAAAAACATCTACAAAGGTCTCTGATAGGTTAATATTACGTGTGCTTCCTTTCTGACTAGTTACACACAGAAATCCTACACCTCAGAATACTGTAGGATATATTGTGTCAATTGCCTACAAAGTATTTCCACAAGCTTGTGGAGTCCATGCTCTGTGAAGGACCTATCAAGAATTAGACTGGTGTACCAGTTTTTTTCTGGTACTTCGAAGTATATGTAAAACATTTCCAGTAACAGGTGGTTTTCAAGCATTTTGTTGTAACTAGTTACTCAGTTATCAGAGGGGCAACCATTTAATTGTTTTTGGTCTCACTTATTTGCCACAATGCTGGCCAATGTGGATTACTATAGCCACCAGTTGCAGCTTGAAATTAAAAGTGGTACTGCTTTGCATGTGCACTGTCATGGCACCTCTATGAAGTATACTGGGGTAATAAATGTAGTTAAATCAGATGTGCTTACCTATTAGCACATCAGTATAAATTCTACAAAATATGTTTTTTTTTAAACCAAATTTGTGTCAAATGTGAAAGAAGCTATAGCAAATATTCTGTAACTAAAAAGGCCTCTGTAAATTCAGTAAAAATCTCCTGGTAAACAAAATTTTCACTGTAACATGACATTTAATTATACAGACACAAGTTTCTCCAAACAACAGAAAACAGCATGTTTATCATTCTGTATGATTTGGAATGATCTATCTGAATGCCCAGGCTCTTTTGCATTGTGTTGTGTTGTAAGTAATCCAATTAGTGTGTGTGTGCATATGTGAAAGATGGTAGACTGCTCTGGCACCAGTCTGCTCAGAGGGACTGTTTGTTGAATGCTCATTGGAGCGTTAGTGCAGGGTCAGCCGCAGCACAGCTGTGTCAGGGCCAATGAGCATCAAAGTCATCTCTTTTATTACACTCCTTGAGCTTCTCTCTTCTGATGAATCACGAACTCTAGTGTGTTGAGGGCAATTTTAGGTTAACCTGAGTGTCCCACTACCCACACATTTGTGCAGACAGTAGCCACCAATTCAATTGCTCAAGCGTGTCAGTGGTTGAATGCAGACCTGTGACTCCTGGATAGCTGGTTTGAAGTGTTAGCATGTTGCAGCATGCGATGACGAACCTGGATCGGTGTATTGACCAAACTCTCTGAGTACTATTTCTGTTTTCTTCTGGTTTCAGTATTTCATCTGGATCTTGTACCAGTGCTTGAACTAGTTCCCACTGTAATATATTGGAATGGCAAGACCAATAATTTTGTTTTTGCTATAGACTGGGACCTTTGGGTTTGGGAACAAAAGATGAACAGCAGTAGATTGTAATTTTAGTTTTAATTTTCTTATATTTATGTCTATATGTGTTTAACTTATTGTTTGAACACACAGGTTTTTCAAAGGATCAGAAATATTGAAACATCAACAGGCATTGCTTGCTCTCCAGGTATGCCCTGTTACATTGATTATTTAAACAATGTGGGGGGACAATTCATCATAGCCATTACACAATCTATCATAACCATTACACTTACCCTAACCCAAAACACAATACACAACTTTATCAGCATAAAAAAGTGAAAGGACTGGCCAAGTCAGTTAACTGATCTTAACCCAAGTGAGCATGATTTCACCTCCTGAAGAGGAGACTGATGGAAGAAACCCCTTAAAACCACCAACTGAAAGAATCTGTTGTACAACCCCTGAAAAGTATCACACAAAAAAGTAGCAGATTGGTGAAGTGAGTGGGTCACCAGATTGTTACTGCAAGGATATGCAACAACTATTAAATGCTATTTTAATATTGTAATTTACAGTAATTCTTTAGAGTATAAAAATGGCCTTGCCATCCCAGTGCTTTTGGAGGGGACTGTATATGCTTTTGGGGTTACCTCCTTGTTCCATACAATAATACAGTATAGTCCATGTTTCTACCTCCTCTTTGTATTGTTCTGTCCGGGGTCTGTGGTGAATATGGTGGGGTCCCTCCTGCTTGTGTGCTATTTACTAGCTAGGCTCCCAGTGTGAGATGCTTTTGGTCAACCACAGTATCCCTGCTGGTGTGGGCATCAGTGGGGCTCAGCAGCCTCTTACTGGCCTCATTACTCACCCTTATCACTTCCTAGTCACTCAACTAATCCTGACAGGCCAAGCCTGCATGAATCGGACAGGTTATGAACCTAATGAGCTTGCCTCTGATGCAATGACTTCAGACAAGCTATCCCAATGGCCCTCTGGGCAGCACTGCTATGTTCACACTCTTCACCTCTGCTGTTCTCTCCCTTTCCCTTTATCTTAGTATATCAGCATTTGATCCATTATATTACGTTTATGTAAAATAAACCACTCCTCTGTCTACAAGCACGGAGTAAGTTTTGTAGTTGTAATGTAAACTAAATCTAGTATTCCCTTGTCCATTGTCAAGTCTCTTTTTTCCTCTATATAACTGTTTTGTCGCACACGACAGGTCACTTAAAATTTTATAACAATATACCTCTTAAAATCCTCAGTCTATCTTTAAAAAAAAGTAGCTGATTTCTATAATTTATGCATGTCATGATTTTAACAGAGACCGTCTCTTTCAGACTTGTTTATAAATCACCAGGGGAAATTCCTATTAATTTTGCTTTGTTAATTGCTACTGAGTAACATTGCTACTCACTGTAAGAACGGAAATCTTACTGCTTGCTCTCTGTAACTGGTGCGGTTAAGTAAATTCTTGAGATAGATGTGACTCCCTAAAACATGCTGTCACCGACTTTTTGATCTGTTCTATCTTTTTTGACTCCCTGTTGCACTGTATCACTTAAAACACTCATGTGATTTCCGATTGGCCTTCTTCACATGTTCTCTTACTACCCTTGAGAAGACAGATCGAGCAGTTAAGTAATAATTTTAAGAAAAGCACAGGGAGTAAGAATTGTTATAAAATAATGTAAATTTAGTAAGTGGCTGGAGCACAGCAGGGACTCGCTGTATACTTTGCCACACCACTGGTGTTATTTCTGTGTAAGATGTAGTAATCTATTATTTCTGTCACTTACATGTTTTATTTTATTATTTTTTTTGGTTATGTAACAGTATAGGAAAGGTATTGGTAAAAAGAAATGTTAATTGTTTAATTTCATTTCAAGATCCATAAGCTATGGTGCAATACCATCTTTGTATGGTCAGAGGATCTTGCTGGATGGGTGTGTTTTATCGAATAATGTTCAAATGTGTCTTTATAATGCACATTTTTACAGAAAACACTTACATGTCCAAAAGGATCCAGATGGTTATTTGTTAATTTTAGCTTCTGAAATGAGACTAGCTGCCTCATCCAGTGAGCTCCTGTTGCAGGAGAGTCAGGGTGGACATAGAGCCTCCCGGGCATTGCTGGCTCTGCTTTTCCAGCCACCATCCTAAAGAAATGAGAAATTGTATCTGCAGTTTAGACATAAAAACACAAATCTGTGACATTCAGTTGTAGCACTGTTTCATCCTGAATCCTCTGCTGACGCGTGTACAGCAAAGTCGTATTTTGTCTCACTGCTCTAGGCAGGCAAAGGAATTCTTCTGTTCAGAATGACATTATAGACATACCATTGTCTTGGTTATATCCGTAGCATTACAGGAATAATTCCTCAAGACCAGGGGTGGCTGCTTTGACTGTAACATCATTGTTAATTATGTGCCTCTAAGGTATCGCTGAGGAACTCCAGAACCAACACTGGCACAGACTGAAATCCTAGTATATCCTGCACATCACTAAAAATTGGTCATAAAATGTGGGTTCTCTTAAAGGAATGTGCAGTTTATGGAAAAGAATGGTTTTGTTTTTGAGTGTTCTGTTTTTTTTACACATTCAATGGGGCCAATTGTTAATACATTTCGTAGGTTGCTTTGGTGGCACTGCCAGAGTCTCTGGGTCACACAGAGGACAACGTGTATTACCCTGTTGTTTTTAGCCTGATGGTTTTGACAGGCTCCTTGCCAGCAACTTGGAATAATTAACTGTGTGCTAATGACAATTTCCAGCAACAGCTAACATTAAGCAGTGTAGTGCTATAGTTATATAGTAATCACTGCTCCCCTAATGAGCATTTCACTCAGGATTTTGATAGAGAAAGATTTTATAGACACAGTTTCATTGTAACGCACTGAATTTACATTACAATGAAGTAATGGGGACACTAGAGGTGACAAAAACCAGATGTGCCACGATCAAGCCTCTTGCTAAAGACAGATCTGATATAGACTGATGGATCTACTCATGCAAAGATTGCAGATGTGAGCGTAGAGGAGATTTATGCATGGTTCCTTCTTCAAAGGGAAGAGGATAAACACATAAATAATGTGGACATCTTAAAACAGGGTAATATGTGCTAATCTGCAGCCTTGCAAACTAGTTAGTTGCCTTGAGGTACATGCTACAGTCGAGCCAGCTTTACAGTTCACAGATACATTTCTAGAACAGATTCAGTATTAAAAAGTGGATTTAACATTGAATGAATGTTTCCGTTGAAGAAAAAATAAGAATGCAGCAAAGGTCTTTGACTTACCACTTGTTATCGCAGAATTTATAACGATGATCATCAGCTGGAACAATGTCGATTAGGAGGATGTACTTTGTTTTTGGATTCATTCCTGTGACTTTTACTTTGTAGCTGGGGAACATCCGCCTCGACATAGCAAAAACACAATTTTTTTTTTACATTTATAGAGAATGAAACAGTAATAAATACGTTTATAAAAAATTCATGCAGTATCTTATACCAACTGACACAAAGAGAATACAATTCATACCTGTGTTTCCTATAATTCCTAGGTGTATTGTACGCGTAACATGGCAAAATATTTATTTAACTTGCATTTATTTGCTCATTCATAAAGGTTTAGTTAGCTATTCTGTTTGTCTAAAAGTATGTTCTTATGAATCGTCTCTGGAATCCTCTCTTTAAACTTTGAATAACCTTTTATAAATCACTGTTACTCTTAGGTGTCTTCTGACCAATAATTAATGAGACTTTGGTTTTGCCAAGGGACTCTTGTGTAATAATATCAGAGGAAGACTTTTATAGGGGAATAAGCAAGACAATCAAATAACCACTCTACTTCTAAGACTCTCAGTGTCTCACAGTTACAGTCATAATTTGCTGGTATACTGGCTCTGTGAAATATGGTAGCAACATTTCAGTCTTACACAAGAAAAGCCAGGATGACAGACAGAATATGTTAATATACTAGACATGCCAGCCGTTTAATACATCAATGGAGCTACCTTCTGTGACCCGTCTTGGAAAGAAAGCCCTCTTTTTCATCCCTTGTGTGTCAAAGTAAGATGCTAAAGAAACTAGTGCCCATATAAACCTTAAGTGCTTTTTAATGGTGGCTCAGAACAGACAGCAGTTTATATAGCATGCATGTCACTAGCCTCCAAAAGTTCCACCATGTAGCATCGGTTTATCTGGGGCTTCCTTTGACAACAGGTTCAACCAGCAGTCATACATTTATAACTGTCTCTATATTCTAAATAAATGGCTGCAAACGTGCAAGCTCTCAACTTTGTGTGCAGGAGTAGAGCTTCAAAGGCCCATGGCTGAAGAGTGGCATGTGAAGGGTAGCCAAGATAACATTAGCTCTAATACCCAGAGCGAGAGCTGGGATTGCAGTGAGGTAAGATCAGTGTCTGGTCCAGACCAAGGTAAGCTCTGTGTCTGGTCGAGAGCTGAAATCCAGTCATGGATATCAAGCTGGATGGTGTAATCCCAGAGAGGTGCTTTATGCTGGAGGACGATCGGAAACTGAGCTGTCTGTAAGATTGTACTCTGAAGCTGTCCGCTACTAGAGACTTTTTTCCCTTTTAACGACTGCCATTTTTATTTTAATTCTTTGTGTCACTTTCTATAATACATGCTAATAGGAGCTGGTTGACGAATACTGTATGGAAATATTTTTGATTCGGTCATGCTGCTTGCTTGAGCCAGGAACAGGCTCACATGTATAATTTCTACATTTCTCCAACCATAATCAGTATGTTTTTAGTGTTAATCGATGTTTTTTTAATATTTATGACTTTTTTATCTAGCCTAAAGTTTCTGAATGAACATGTCTTCTTTACACACATTATGTAAATGTGCATGTGTGCAATGGTATAATATAAGGAGTGTGTCAGCATACGCGTACTGCCAGCTGTTTCTTTTAGCATGTTCCCTCTCTCTTTCTCTCACACGTCTGCTCTGCCAGTGATCCATCCTGTCTGTGGGAAGCGGCAGCGAAGCAAAGATCAAAAAGATGGGGATGATGGAGCACTGGGGCCCGTTGGAGCCTGGGAGACGCTGATCAGTGCCCCGAGCGTGCTCGCTGACGGCGTGTGTACACTGAAATGGCTCACACCGGCCGGCTGCTCTCACTCTCAACAGCCATGAACACGCTGGAGTCTTGGACATGCTCATGCAATAACAAGCCACTCACGATCACTCTGAGGAGTTCTTCCAGAGTTCAGCTGTGTAGAATAGACACCCAAAGGGTGTGGACTGGTTTCTCACACACTGATATGCTCCTATTCTGTATTTTTCACTCTCAAAGAAAAAGTACCATATCTGAATATGCTAAAATCTTTTCGTTTACTCATGGGGCACATGCCTTTATCCAAAAGGAATAATGAGGCTGTTAATGGAGCCATGAGATAAGACATTACAGATAAATATCTTTCAGATACATAAAAAAACATAGTATTATAGAATAGAAAATAAACATTGTATAAATTTCGCACTCCAGTGATCTTTTTATATTTCACAGTATTATTTCCACTTATTGAAATTGCTATTATTATACACACAGCGCTGTTTAGATCATACAAACTGATTTGTTGAACCAATTTCCGAGCATTTTTCAACAGCTTTTTCCCCTCCTAACAAAAACACATTATCTCATGCTGGTTCAAATGTTAATGATGCCATGAAGAAGCAGTCATGCTGAACAATAATGATCCACAATTGATCAAGTTTCAAGTTTAGACAACTTGTGTTGAAAATATTTAATTTCGCTTGACCTGTAGTCAACAGTTCACTTAATTCGCTCAACAATCTATTCTACAGAGTTTATTGTGATTAAAACTAGAGTCATGCAGTTCACATTGCATCACAGCCCCATTAGGTCTCCTTTTGTTTTCCTTCTTCATTTGTCTCTAACATAATATATTCATCCTTTAATGCATTTTATACTTTATGAAATTTGCACTGTTTTTTGGTTATCATTATTCATAACTGTATCACTTATTTTCCTCCATAGCCATCAACACTCCGTTTAACAATAGTGATTGTTAATGTGCTAATGTAACAGCCAGCCTGAGCCAGTAAAGCGAAAGATTACACAGCGCAGACACAGCCTGACACCCCTGGTAACTTGACACTATGATGAAAACTACTGGATGAAATCAATCCCTGTTTATGTAACAAGATCCATTCACAGAGGTACACTGGTGATTTCTATTAAGACTTACAGTTCACCATATAGATGACAAATAGTGCCTAATCTGAGAAAAAAACAACAACACATTTTTCTTGCTTCACTGACTCAAGCCGGGTAAAATATTTTATCCTAAACCGCATTTGAACATTTATTGTAGAAATACTGCCTGGGAAGAGGGTCTCCCTCGCAGCTGTGATAGTGCACTGCCTAGCTCTTCAAAGAGGAATTATTGTGCAGTCTATCAGCTGGATAAGGGAGGGCCCATTTTTCACAAGGTTACAACATTAAAGAAAAATTGTGGTGACCTTATACATTTCCCACATACAATACTTGAGAAATGGCAGGCTACGACTGGCAGAAACCATTGAGTCATTCTCTGCTTAATGCTCAAGCTCTTGCTCCTAATCCATGTTGTGCATTAAATCTAACACACAAGGCAGCCATTTGTGTTTCCAATTAAATATTAATGGACATAGGAATTCACCTTTGCTTTACATTGGTAGAATCTATATATATATAGCTTTATAAGTAGTGATGATGTCTAATAGATATTATAAAATAGTAGATTAAATGATTCCTTATTGATATTTAATTTGTTTTAATAGATACATACATTTTTGTATGATGCTTATAGTAATTGATATTGTCACAAAGCAGCTTTCCAGAAAATATTAATAATACTTAACATCCCTCTTCTCAGACCTTTAGTGAAAGGTTGTTTACTTACCTGCCTGCTTTAGTGATGATCATCTCTGTTCCTGCCTCGTGGAACCTTTTCCAAAGTTCCCTCTCATGAAGAATAACTTTGATGTTCTCGATGTTCTTCATGAACAAAATTGATTAGAACAGCACTCAGTTTTAAGGTTTTTGTGTTATTGTTGTATATTTCTGTCTTTCTTTTACCTGTTACTGATTTTTCTTAAATGATTATATGCTCAATTTTCTGTCATTTTGCATACTCTTAGCAAAATAATGTCTTTAATTGTACTAAAAAGGCAGTCTAAAGAGTATCAGAATGTC
Organism: Duopalatinus emarginatus; assembly: GCA_028565595.1. Taxonomy (NCBI): domain Eukaryota; kingdom Metazoa; phylum Chordata; class Actinopteri; order Siluriformes; family Pimelodidae; genus Duopalatinus; species Duopalatinus emarginatus. The sequence goes on from JAOVVF010000048.1 coordinate 15,011,867, forward strand.
AGGAATTGTTTTACCTGGTCGATTTCATTGTTGTGGTGGATACTTGGTGCCACAGGCAAACCCAGATGTGAGTCAGAAGCAAGCTCAGCAAGCTCACCGGACTGTGCCACAGTCGCACCTTCATCAGCCACAGCTGAGGCCTTTTCTTGGAGCATCTCTGAAGGAATAAATGGAAATGTAACAGGCGAGTTTTATTATAATTTATTATTTTGTGTCAGTATTATAAAATTCCTTTCTGAAAAAAGATATAAGTAATATATGTTTATATATATTGTCACTTACATTACATAAAATAAATACTAATCATTACAAATGATTAATAATAATATAATAATAATGTATAATAGTAGTTGTTTAGTCGTCCTAATTTAATTACTGTTACTTACCACAACTGATCTAAGATGAGTTTGTTTAATTGATTTAACGTTGTTTACCCTAGATTTAACTGATGATTTAATATGGCATTACATGGTTAAATCTTTCCATATCTTTTATTCTCATTTTCATTGAAAAAAATAGCACTTAAAACATAATATCCAATAAAAAATATTTATGCATTTTAATAAAAAAAAAACATCTGTAGTATTATAATATTATAAAACACAAACATTTTTATTTGTTACATTTTATATATGTATTTTGTGTGCTCAGTTACTATATTAAAAGTGAACAGCAAGTAAAACATTAATAATAGTATGAAATATTTACATCCAGTGTAGCCAATATGTAACTATTAAATTAAATGTATGTAGCTATTATTTACTTTACATATATTTTTAATAATATATCTAATATACTGAAAAAAGGATTCCAGTGATGTTTGAAACGTGAGTTGATGTATGGCTCCTATTTCTTTCTTGAGAGTGTAGTGATATTATACAGTACACGTAAATGCTAAAAATAAAATTGATTAACATTTACATTCTTAGGAGAAAATGTCATAATATGACATGGCCTCTTAATTTCATGGAAAAGGTTGAGATCCATTTGTTCTTAAAGTATTGCCTGCCTAAATATTTATATTTCCAACATTACAGCACAGTTTTATGTAAGGAGGCCTAAACACTGCTGATTCCATTAACAGAGGTCGCCCTGTGAACCCCCTCTCTCACGACCCTTCACTGCTCACACACAAACATCACATGAAAGGTACGGTTTATAGTGACGTTATCGCCATTGCCTGTTGTCCCTGTCTTGCCTATTCTGACTAGCCAACCGCTCATGTGCTGAAGCCTTATGCCCATTTTTCCCTCTAATCTCACACCTATAAACAGTGTGAGTGCACACCCTTCAGATAAAAGGAGAGGAGCAGGATTCCATGTAAACTTGGGCAGACATTTGCAACGGCTAATAAAGATAAGGCCTGACAGCCACGGTGAAGCTGCAGCAAGTCAGCCGTTGACTTTTCCAGTCCAAAATGTGTCTTTCACTTACACTGTTTAACTAAGCCCAGTGAGCGAGAGCTGTGTTTATATCTCTGTCACTCTGGACATATAATCCGCTAAACTATTCTTGGAAGATACAGCCTATTGTGCACTGGGTTTGGAGAACATATAGTCCAAAGTCCTGAGAGATAGCCAAACTTTTATTCCGCTTTCCCTGAGGTGCTAAAATTGAATATCAGTATAACTTTGTTCTTGATTTTTGTTGGTATAGTAGGTTGTGTTTTTGAAAACCTGAAATCTGTATTTGTGATTGACAGTACGAGGGTATGATTTTCAGGATTTTGAGGCTTTCAATCCAGGTCTGGCTGAATAATACAGGTATGATGCATGTTATTAAGACAGCTCTCATAAATTTCCATCTGGCCTGCCATCTTGTACTGTAGCTTTAATCCCCCGTGACGTGCTTTAGGCTCAAGAGGACACCAAGCATAAGAGTTTCCTATTCAGTGTGAGTAAATGGATCAGATATTTTTGCCAGTTATTTGGTGTATGCGTATGACTGTTTGTGAATGTGAAACAATGAGTTTCCAATCTATGATCAGTAACATTGTTTACATTTTTGTTTAGATTTTTATGGAAAAAAAATCTAATCAGGAAGTATTTCTGTGTGAGTAGCTGAATTAAATCTTAATAAAAACATCAAGCATCTAAACGATTTAGATACTGAAAAATTACTGCTATCGATTTTGTATATCAGAATTTTCTGTAGTGGATCAATAATAAACATGCATAATGTCGTTTTTGCTATTTTGTTCACCTTTAGTAACATTGAAATGCACTGGTCTTACATTGTATTTGTCCAATATATGGAATTAGAAAATAATTACAAATATTAATAACTGCTGATGGGTATGTCTTAAAAATAATAATTCTGTCTAACTTTTAGTAAAGACACTGTACTCTTTATAATGCAATGAGTCATGCAGTTATAGAGCTATTCAAACAACAACAGGGCTCAGGCCCAGGTTTAATCTGTCCATATATACACAGAATGTAGTGTAAAATGCAACAAATATGTAATATATCACGACTATTTATTTAACAATATGAATTTATTTAATGTGTAATAGTTTAAATTAAATAATAGCAGCTTATGTGCGTAAGTGCTGTGTTTACCTGTAATTTTTGGATCTAAGAAGTCGTGTTGAATAATAATTTAATAAAATCTCACCTGTGTCTAATGCTACAGAATTTCGTGTACATATATATCAAAATAGTATATATTTTAATAATTATAAAATATTCCTAATGCTGTGCGCCTTTTTGAGAAGAATAGCACGTTTAGAAGTATTCTTATTAGAAATTATTTGATTATGGATTCATTTCTTTGTAAAATATTTTATATCTATTAGAAGTATTTTTAAACCACGTAAATAATAATTCATATAGATATTATATTTAGGCTGTAGCTTGTTTATTATTTAGACACCACAATAGCACAGCGCTGAGCTGGAGGCTGCGGACAGAACAGGCCTGAAGATCAGGTACCAGGAGCTGTTATGATCCCTGTTTCAACACCATCGCACTTTTCATAAAATAATAATCAGAATAATAATAATCATCTACATCAAATCAGATTAGTTTAGTGAACTCCAAAAATTTGGTTGCAATTCTAGTTTGATCCATTTTGACTCGTTCCAAAACAGTCGTGCCTACAAATGGTCTTATTAATTTTACCTCATTAAATGGGTTATTAAGTGCTGAATCTGTCCTCCATCTCCTTCCAGAAAGCAGGCACGAGTCCTCGGTGCGATTCGGCAGGAAGTTACGTCCCGATTAGTGCGCGCGCTGTCTCGTCAGCATCTCGTGCGTCAAGGCGAAATAACGGTTCTCGCGCAAACGAGACCAAACACACTGATATTCCCGATAGGAAAGCTGTCAGCTCAGAAGCAGATGCATCGGTGTCTTTAAGCCAGACTAGACTCACTACACAGTGTTTTCTTGAGAATACATAAAGGAGGCTATGCTGAACAGCTTGATTTGTTAAGACAGTAGGGGTGAATTACAGGACGCGCTCTCCCCCTCCCTCCCACGTCTCATCGCTGACGTCGCACTTGATAAAAACACCTATAAGCGGCCCTCAGACCTGTATTCAAACCCGTCCTCAGACCTGTCCTCAGACCTGTCCTCAGACCTGTCCTCAAACCCGTCCTCAAACCCGTCCTCAGACTCCAGCAACCGCACCACCAGCGACTATTGCTCTTCTGGAGAAGGCAAGGTATCAGTCGAGGCGCAAAACAAGGAACCTTATCTCCTCCCCCATCTCCAATGTTGATAGTTATGGCTATCACTAGCACAACTTCATATTAAGAGATGAATAAAGTGTTCAAGTATTTAGGTATAAAGTCAGGATTAAGTCTAAAATAGTGAGGTTATATTAAACCTGATCCTTTAGGAGAGTGCAGTCTGCTTCAAGGTCAAGGGCAAATCCTGCTAGGAGGCAGGTGAAGTTATAGAGACGGGCAGACAATTTATACTATGTAGCCCTTTTTACACACACGAGGACCATCAGCATAGGAGCTCCACAAGGCTGTGTTCTCTCCCCACTGCTCTTCTTACTGTACACAAACGAG
>JAOVVF010000048.1:15042091-15064104 GCA_028565595.1 Duopalatinus emarginatus
TCTCTCTCTCTCTCTCTCTCTCTCTCTCTCTCTCTCTCTCTCTCACACACACACACACACACACACACACACACTTTATTTTCTCATATTACAGGTAACAGGCTCAGTAATGTGACTTACCGGTTAATGAATTGATTAGTAGGAAGCTCTGTAGGCTGAATATTGAGTATGCTGATATAAAGCGTCCACTGAGAGCTGCTGATTTATTGCTGTTTAGATGCATTTGCGGACTACTAACAGATATGACTTGCAAACATATGGGCTGCGCCAATATTAAACTTATTTAAATAGGCTCAGAAACAGGTCATATCTTTAAAAACATCTCAAAACTAGGTTAAGTAAACAAACTGGCTTTAATGTGTTCACCTATCAGTTTAATATGATTGACTTTTGCTGAAGTCATGTACTTTCTCTGCAGGTAACAGATGGGGGCGCTGTAATGACCCCTGGGACTGTGTTATAGCACACACACACACACACACACACACACACACACACACACACACACCACGCACTGAGAACATACAGCCTTTGAGGAGCATTTCATTCTCTTAACCTAACCAGACAGTTAACTTATATATGTTTAAGAAGATTATCAGCATTTTAACTGATAACTCTATATATTTACAAGAACTCAATATTAAGACAAAAATTGAATAATTCCTTATAATATTCTCAGAGCTTTAGCAGTTTATAATATTATATAATTGTATAATATATTATACAGTAAATTATAGATCAACTCAGAAAGAAATATTCGGATTAATATACAGGCTAATTACCTTAAATAAATAACTCCTAAATAAAACTTGCTTTCATTAATTCATTAATTTTCCGGTACGTTGTAGTTGTAGTATATATATATATACACTCTCCACATTTTGCCATTTTGATAGATTACACAAATACTGTGTGCAAAGTAAAGAAACCTGTCAAGAGAAAACAATAAATATCTATAATGAGCATAAATCACACAAAAGAAAAACTACTCCGTTTATAATAACTGATCCAGATCAAACTGATCAAAACAAATCGTGTCATATTCATATTTTCATCTTGTAAAAACTAAATGGAAATATAAAAATAGATGAGATTTTTTTCTGAACCACACCTGCTACTAGAATCATCTCAGTGACCAACACTGTTATACGTGTTATAACTATTCATACACAAACAATCCACAAAACATTCTCTACGAAAAATTCGTCTACAATTTTTCAAATATATTTAACATTTTTATATGTATCAGTCATGTTAAAAATAGACTGCACTCTGCTGGTTTCTCTAAACGATCCTCCAGTCAGTTTTCTGCCCTGCGCAGTCTCTGTGCACTCCAATTCTAACGAGCACATGCTAATGAATTTTCTATTTTCTACATGAATAATTCAGCCGTGTTACTCTTTTTATTCTAATGTGATCATATATAGACTGTGTCACTCTTTGTTAATTTGTTTCAAATTGCGACATGAGGTAAAGGTAAAAAGGTAAAAATTTAGATCGAGATTAAAAACGATTTCAAGAAATAAAACGTTTTAATTATAACGCGATTAATTTTGAACTAATTTAGCGATTTGTTTCTAACTAATTCTGTTTGTATCAGACGAGACCGACAATCATAACAGTGGTGTATTTTACTTTAACAATCAAATATTGTTAATTAGTCATTATAATCTTAAATACAGACAGATGATCAGGAGCTAAAGTTTACAGCTCATATATTTGTTATATTAAAGAGTAACTCAGTAAAAAGTTACACGGGTCGAGTTATGAATGATATTGAAGAATAATTTTAAAACCTACCAGTATTCAGTGACATTTCAGTAATTTTGTAGTTAATGTTAATGACGCATTTGAATCAGTCCGCTCTGAATTTTACTATTTAACCAAAAAGCTAGTTATTATTTTTCACCTAGACCTCTGAAGTAGACAAAATAAACGAATAATCAGGTTACAGTGCTTATAAAGGTCAATTATAGCCTATAGAAAATATAAATGAGCTATTTATTATTAGGACAATTTTAATTTAGTATCTAAATCTCTAAATCGCCTTTCATTTTTATATATAAATAAAATGAATAAAAGCCACAAAGTCCATATATGTTTAAAATGAATGAAAGTTTTAATTTATTTTTTTTTTTGCATGTACATTTCCAGCTGTATGTTAGTTTCACCGAGCCGACTTTCCTCAAAACGATCCTATCTTATCAAGAACTCATTTCTAAGAGGTTTTGTTATCCTTATGGTTATTTAATTGTCGTTATTACTGTTGTGTTTACAGGTATAAATCTGTAAACATTTGCATATTACTGCTTTCTTAAGTGATTAAATGTTAAGGTTTGGATAAGAGTTGTGATCTGTCATACATGCCCTAAAGCAGCTGTTTTCTTTATTTATGTAGATATTTATTGTTGTACTTGTTCGGCATGGTTAAATACTGAGGTTGAGTAGCAGAGTCAGTAACATTGGATTTCTGAAAAAGGGATTTTTATACTTCTTTTGAAGGTTAGCTGAATGCCAGCCCAGTTTGATTACTTATCAGCCGCACACTATTTCATACTGCCTCTCTGATTTATATAAGTCACCCAAACTTATCTTCCACACAGAGAAAGCTGACAGTGGACCAGAGGGAGGAAAGAGAAATCCTGCCACCTCTCACCACCTGGCCTGACATGATTCCCTCTCTCTCTCTCTCTCTCTGTGTGTGTGTGTGTGTGTGTGTGTGTGGAGTGTAGGATTCACTTCCAGTGATCTTCCCAGCCATCAGTGAGCTTGGCTAGCAGACGGCGTACAGGCCTTGCTGAAGAGACGCTTGTATGTGTGTGTGGGTTTGTTCCTGCATGTCTGCTGCTCATCTGTTCAGTGCACAAGAGAAGATCTGGAGAAAGAAGAGATTAAACTTGTTCCCTTGTGTCATATGTTTCAGACACTCCACTCCTTAGTGACGTACAGGTGTAGACGGTTTACAAGAATGTCCTGGAATCATAGTTCGTCAAAGCAGTGGGTAAATATAAAATAATATTTCAACAATATTTGAATAAAATGTTAACATTTTAAAATAATATTTTAATAATAGCTAATTTAATGGGGATCCATCTTATGTGTCATAATTTGTTAAATTCCTTGTGCCTCAGTAAATCATGTGTAACATCACCCTTCTACATACCTTTACCAACTCATCTTCCACCTTATAACAGACTGTACATAGAAAAAAAAAATCTTTAGCCTGTATGTACCAAATGTTTCATGTGTTTATAACTGTTTATAATAAAATAACTGTTATGACACATTATTGGCTTTCTTGCTGGTTTTGTCTGTGCACAAAGATATTAGGTAAGGTTATAAATAAATTGCTTATAATTATTACATTTCTGACAGTACTGATTTTCAACCACATTCCTGTACAATAATGTGATGAACGATTCCGAATCATGCCTCATTCCTCATTAGACTGTTTAAAGAGTAAAAAGTAAATTTGTGTCAGTATTGTGCAGAAAAAGCTAACAGAAGCTAAAATAACTATTTTCACATGTTTAGGTTTGTGGAATTAGGAGAACACTGGAACAAGTTGTAATACCTTTAGAAGTACGGCAATTGAATTGAAATGTAAATGATTACATAGTTTCCAGCATTGCCTCTACACTTTATTTATTTATTCTCTCTTCATTCAGTGTCCCAGCTCAGTACTTGGTATTGACACATAACTATGAATAGTCAGAATGCACAGTTCATTCTTTAAAGTAAACAGACACAAAGCAATGTGCATTTGACAAATCATCTCAATTCTAAGGATTTATATTCAATACAGTGTCGTTCAAAAGCATAGTACAGTTCACAAAAAGCATGTGCAATGCATTCATGGCAATACAGTCATGCCAGTATTGATCTTTGTAAATCATTCAACGAGTGAGGCCAGAAATCCCTTCACATCACATGCACCTCGGTGTTGCTGCATACACTATGCTGTCCAGTCCAACCATAACAGCTTACATTATGCCGTAAGCTGAGCTGAAAGCTATAACAGCAAAACCTTCATCATTATCGCTGCAGTTTCTTTATGTCCTGTCATGTCATGTCCAGTTCAAGAGAACAGCTCCTTTAGAAAAGTCATAAAGAAGCACGCTGATATGTGAGTGCATGCACGTGTTTGTTTAGAGAGATAGTGATTTGCTACACAGTTAGTAACTCCCTCTAAACATGACATTACACACAGACCTCACACACCTGAAGAGATGCTGAGTAAAGCATATTCTAAAAATTTAAAAAGGAAACAAACACTAAGTGGCTCATTTACTTGGAAACAATTAATGCTGCAGTAATCAATAAATTTAAAAGGCAAAAATAAGACAAAGAGCACGCACCATAACAAAGCCACCTCACATAAACGGAATTTAGTCCAAACAGCCCAAAAATGGGCCCAAAAATCAAATATACAGAGAAATTGTATGTATGTATGTATTTATGTAACATTATAACATGACTAGCAATATTAGATGACATTTGCTATCTCTAATAGTAATCTAAGAAAGAAAAAGACTTAGTTTAGTTTTATTTCTTTCCCCTTAAGTAATTATATAAAATACTAAAATAGTCTGAAAATATTTTTTTTTTGTCTTATAGGATAGAAATGTAATGTTGGTATGATTGGAAAATGACATTTAATGTTGATAGTATAATTATACTTAATACTAAGGCAAAATTAAAATTCAGCAACAAGTCAAAGAACGTTTGCATAAAATGCTAGAATGTGTCCTGATCTCCCTCTTAAATGTGGCAGTCAAAGGCTTGGACATCTTTTCTAAAGCTTTAATAATTCCTGCTACTAATAATGCAGACAGTAAGACAAAAAACCAACACATTATAGTATGAATTATACAGTGAGCAGGAAGTGTTAAAAGGTACAACTATTTTACATTTGCATTTCAGTTCTGTGTTTTCGAAAGAAGATTCACATACTCTTGATATCTACGTGAAGGAGTTACACCCAGGTGCATTTTCTTAAAATTTCCCAATAGGCTTAACATTTGTTCTTGATGAATACTGTCTTAGGGGATACAATTTAAGTAAAAAGTTAAACAAAACAAGATTCTACTTAATATGCATTAATGTCACTATTTACGTTTCTTATAGAAATCATTATCAACTATAAGCCTTTACTGAAATGTTGTTAAGCCAAAGAAAAATGTATTCAATCTGATATGTCCAAACTTTTGACTGAGAGGGAATCAAGACACATAGAACATGCTGAATAATGAACATACGAAGTAACGGCATGAGCACACAGCAATGCCCCATGATGTATTGGCATAAACATGTCTCTACTACACATGAGAAATGTTTTGTCATGTATTCGAGAGGGGGACAAAATGTCAACCTATACAAGATCTCTCTCTCTCTCTCTCTCTCTCTCTCTCTCTCTCTCACACACACACACACCCCTCACATAAGACAACATGTTTGTTACATAATAATTATAATCAAATGGCACATTTACTAAAAGCCTGCATGCAGGTCTCGTCTCCATTTCCATCCTGATGCGAATGAATTTTCACTGCTCTTCATTCGACGGCTTGGCTGGGTGGAAGAAGTCAACATTGCACACTATAACATCCATCCGGACGGAGGAAGGGAATAAGTTCCCTGTGATGAGATGGAAAGATGAGACTTGTCGTAGAGGAGAAGTCGCTCTAGGGGAAAGGTGTGGGGTAAAGACTGAGTGGCTGGCTCTCGTTGGTGGGCAAAGGAGAGCGGTAACCTTCAAAGTTACGAGGAATGCTGCCACTTGTAGAGCCTGAGCTGTTACTCAGCGTCTCGATACTGCCTTCTCTCTGCAGTTCCGCTGAAAGACAGAACAAGGATAGAAAAAGATAAAAATTGGAAAAGAGAAAGTAATTAATGTCAGCATATATAAATGCATTCTCATAACTAGACAAAATGTTATTTAGATACAGTTTACTGAGATAATGGCTTTGATATATTTATTATATATTAAGTGGATTAAGTGTGATCTGATTCATGAGTTAATGATTTAATATTGTCACATGCTTCATAATAAAAATGACCAGTCCTATAGTCTTGCTTTATCGTTTTTAAAAATATGTTAATATCAAATATGACACAGTATGGTACAATTCTTCAGTGCTGGAATGTACATGAATGTTCTGGAAATCATAAAAAAGTAGGTAAACATTTTTTTTAAGTGAAAATAAAAATATTACATTACATTTACATTACACAACGATAGAATAATTAATAAAGCTTGGATTATTCCTCATATCTCAGCTGATTAGGAGTTTAAGACAATGGCAACAATAGTAATAAACTCTACATAAAGGCTATTCAAGAGATTTTGTCTAAGTGATGTACATTAGGAACTGGACATTATTCATGAAAACTATAAAAACATTGAATTATATCTATACATATTTACTCAAAATGGGCAAATATAGAATCACATGGAGAGAAAACTTAATTTTAGCAATTTAAAAATGACTGCCTATATTTACACTGAAAAATCACCCAGCAGACAGGAGCTCGTAAATTCATAAACTACCATCATTTTTGTATCTGCATAATAAACCAGTAAAACAGGATACCAATAAAAAAAATATTTAAACATAATTTAAGTAATAATAATTTTCTATGTGCATTATATTTGTGCTGTAATGTTTCTTGTAAACGTAAGCTTAATTATAGACTAATTAGACCAGCGTCAAACAGGTTATGGTATGAATAGGTGTGCACTGATTTTGGGAGTCAAGCACTTTAACGAAAACAGTTAGAAGAACATGCCAAAGAGCTACTTTGAAGTGAATTAGGAGAAGGGTGTCAGGTTAGATGTGGCCTCATGACCCAAGCAACAGGTTTAGAATAAAGCAGGGTGGTAAGGCTTCGGATGGCTACATTCCACCGGATGATATGTGCTCAACAGGGAGGACAGTAAGGGTGTGTGTTTGCTTTGTTGAGAGCACACCATGCACATAACCCCATGGACAGGAGCTCGTAAATCCCACACTGCTGCCTAAAAAGTGATGGGCATGAAACAGTCGAGTGACCACAGGATTGCTTTTCCTATTGCTCGATACAAACATGCACTCAAACCTTCTGGTTTAAATATACACCAGCTCCAAGACATCCTGCAACCTGAGAGTGATCAGACTGAGCCTGCAGCAGGTCATGGTCCAGTCTCCGGGCTGGACGGCATGGACCATGTGCGCCACAGACGGAGAAGTCTGGAGTGGAAGGTATGCACTGGCGAGACTTTTCAATGAAAGTAAATAATGCTGTCACAGATACCTTCACAAGCACACATAATATTGACACGTTATATGCAACAGGCCTCTCCAACACATTCCACCATCAAACATACATTGATTCACTTCCTTTATCCATACCACTCTACACATGTGTTTTGGCAGTGCTTGAATTGATGTGAAACAACAAGACACTTACTTCAATAAGACCAAAAACTTAAAAAAACCCAACACTGCTCATCACACTGAAAACAACACCTCTACAGTAAAGCATGATGGTGGTAGCATCTTTTTGAGTGTTACCATAATAAACCAACATAAACATCTATACCTGCTCTGCATTCCACTTACAGCACTATAGCGTATGAGACATTTCAGCCTTTTTCACTAGAGAATCATCACTGGATCAGCAAACGAGGAGAGCCAGAGTGAGAGTAAACTTTAAAGCCGAGAGTTAAATGAACCTCGTACACTAATGACACATAATACTCTAGCATTTGCTGTAAATTACTCACACAATAGTAGTGTTCTTAGGTAATGTCGAGGTCAAGTTTTCGGGTACCAGTTTAAATGAATTTCACAGTGAACAGACCAGTTCTGGGGTGACCCGTCACTCTGCAGGTCATGCAGCAGCAAAACGAAGATTGGGAAAGCAGAAGAAGCAAGAAGCACTGTGTGTATTTCTTGTCTCCTCGGCATGCTTTCTCCTGATTCAGAACACACTGCTGCAGCTGGGGGCTTGTGGTGGCCAAGACAGATTGAGTTGTGCATTAGGAAGAAACGAAACGGGGATCAAAGTAAACAAAAAGCCCTTAATCAGGCTGCTGGGTCTGAGCAAATGGCAGTGAGAGAGTCTGCCTAATTACTGCCCTTACTATCAAAGAGAGAGAGAGAGTGAGATTGAGAGCAAGAGAGCACGACAGACAGAGGGATTGAGAGGGGGATGAAGTCTGTAACCCACACCAATACTATACTTATCCCATCTGATTGTTTTGTTTTGCACTTTAATCTCAATGTGGCACAGCTGGCACTGGTTAGTGCTCTCACGTCACGCTGTTCCTCAGGCCGAAGCTGTCATGGCCTTTAAGACATGGGCACAATCAGACACACTTCTTATGAATGTCGCTACTGCTGCTCAACGCTTCAAGTTGCTCTCCAACTTTCATTACCTGCTTTTTTCTGCTTACACCGACTCTCACGTCTTTTTTTTTTTTTAAATAAAGATTGATTAACGTGAAAATGAAAGGTGCACATGGGTGTGTGTGTACATGGGTGACACCCTTTTCCAGCCTTAAAGTAAAGGAACTGCCAAAGGGTTACACCAAAAAGTTATGAAAACAATCAGGCTCCGACACTCAGGCACCATCCATAACACGGGGGTGAAGAGGCAAAAGTGGAGAAGCTTATTAATAAGAGCTGAGGCTCCATATTTCAACCTCATTAAAGAATGCTTTCAGAGCTGGACAGGTAAAGGTGGCAGGACCCTCAATGCACCCACCGAAGCCCGCTTTCAATTACACCTAATGAAAACCTAGTGTAACCTGCCGTGCCCTAACGCACTCCAGCCTGCACCTCAGAAGGCTGCCAAAGGCACATTTCTCATATTCTCATTAGACATAGAGCCATGCTGACTGAGAGGAGATAACACAGGAGCTGCAGGGCTTCTGAAATTCCTGCATGTGGATTTTCTGAGTGAGGAACATCTACATGCATGCAGGGGCCAGCTTCTGTTCTGGAGGATGGAGAGGTCAGGAGGTCAAGCACGAAAGGAGACAGTACCTACTGGCTTAAAATAAATGTAAGCAGTACATCCTGGTACAGTACACTGCACACACACACACACACACACACACACACACACACACACACACACACACGGCTTTGATGGACAATAATGTAGTCCTGCTCTAGGCTGAGCACACCAGAGTGATAAGTGCCAGCCCCTGCTACATCATGTGCAAGTGCACTCACAAATATATTCATGTCATTTCGAACCTGAACCAGGCAAAGCATTAACACAGGCGTGTAAACAGCTGTAATTACACACAGAGTGTTTTTTCATTTTGGATTTTAGGCAAAAAGATTACATAGTTACAGGGAAACGTGAAGAATTTTAAAAGCTGAATCCACAAAAACCACTTCATCAGGATTGAAGTCCATATATACTATTTTTATTTATAATTAATACACTTGAACTGATTAAAGTAAGTGAGACTAACTCCAGCTTAACTCTTTACAATTCCTCATCGTGAGGAGTTGTAGAAGTTGTAACTCAAGTTAAATAAAATCAAAGGCTAATTGAGATTTACAGCCTCCTAAAATACACACACACACACATCGACTCTGACTGATGCTTTAATTAAATGACCAGCAACACTAACGTATACAATGAGCACTGAAACTTGTCAAATTAAAATCTGTAAATTCTACTGAAATAAAGACTTATTACAGCTGGCAGTGTAACTGACTGAACCACTTTAAGCCGGAGACTGAAATCCAGGCTGGCAGGATGCAAGGTTCATGCCATTTACAATTACAAATCACTCCAGCCTCTGGCCTAAGTTGTGTTTTGATTCAATTAGCTGATGTGATTGTTGTCTATAATCCTAAATACGTCTTTGATTAATGAGAGCAGTCAGCATGCTAGCTCCAGGGTTAGGGGTCTATAGTGTCCAGTGAATAGTGATGATGACCAAACCCTCACTTAGGCAGAGATAGAGATTCCTTAGACTTACTGTAGTCTGAAGAACAGCATAAATCTGCACTCAGTCTGACTTTTACTAAGAACAGCTTTAGTTCTCACACTAAACCAGTTCACATTGGCATAGATCTCACCAAGTCCTCTTAAAGCACACACGAGGTACACTTTAATAAATGGCATGCTGAAATCTGTATGTCTGTAAGCACTTTCAGCATGAACAATGATGCCTCATACTCAAACACAATTTGTGCATCTGTGACCTTTGTGTAAGCAGATCTGCGATCAATATTTTATTTGTGGTAAATGGTTTATTTTTTTATAGCACATGCATGCTGCATGAAAAGGTAGACTCTCTCAAAAGAGAGAAGCAGAAATGTAAAAAAGGTAGACAGAAAGACGCATCACTTATTTCACAATACTAAAAAGAGTGTTTTACATGAGGAACAGCAGCAGCAACTGTATGTTCACTCGTCCCACTTGCTTTTTCTTATTTGCTTTCCTAGAAAGTCTGCTCCAACATGCTGCTCAGAATTTAATACCTAAAGTCATTAACACATATATAAACAATCTATTATTACTTTAGCCATAAAGAAATAAATATACTATTCTCAGTTAACTTATACGTTAAGCAGCTGTGATGTGTTGACTCTAGCAGCACTCTAAAACTGGATTGCAAGCCCTATTTCACTGAACCAGCCTAAAATAACACTCCATGAAGTGCAACAAATGCCTCCATTTAACAAAACGTATTACTGAGGTAAACCTGTATTGGAGGAATATATTTTAAACATATTATTTGATGCTGTTATGGAAGTTATGGAACAATCAAAAACCACATTTATTAACATGAAGACACAACATTCACTTATTCATCCGCAGTAAATGCCTGGTCAAAGTTGCGGCAGCTTTATTTGTACTTTGGGATGTAGATTCAACTAAACTGGTTTAATATTACAGGCAGGTATAAACAAAAAAAAAATCCTGCATGAGCTGGAATGTCTTCTTTTTTATTTTTAACACTTTTTCACACGTTTTCCCCCCCAGAGGCATAGAGATAAAATAAAAGCAAATCAAAAAGGCCATGCATGAAACAGCCTAATACAGATAACGATATGGATATCTGCAGCACTACAAACATACACATACAGATAGTGGTGTTGTGTTACACCACTACTTTCCGGAAACCTAACACTGCATTTTAATATCTCTCAAACAGGAGCTTGCTCATGTGGTCCATGTCACGAAATTATACAAACAAGGCCTTTTCCACTGCTACAGCCTTCACCAACACCCCATAATCAACTATATTATGGCAGTCAGTGCAGTGATATTTCTGAGTGTATTATATTATATTGATAGGAAAAGGTTGTAAACGTTGGAGCCCATTTTTTAACAATTGACTGGGTTGAAGTAGTTACACTATCAGTGACAGTTTAGTTCATACAGGCACATAAACACAGGCCTGTAGTACCCATAGTAATGTAGCCTATAGATCACAATAATCCATCCTTTTTTGATACCTTTATTGCATTTTGTTTATTTAGTTATATGGCTTTTCTATAATTATTCCATTATAATTTACACCAACCATGACTTCCTTTATCTACCCTGTTAAACATGCTGTCCTGTGGTCTGGTTTTTGTTGTTAAATACATTTGGGAACCTCTCATCAAGAAAAGGTGAAACAGAGATTTTTATGTGCTTACTTGCTCTTTCAGTCTTTTACTTTCACCTACTTTCTTTCTCCCCCCTCTCAAGTCCCACTTTCTGAGTGCCACTCCCTTGAGCAAGCTGTTAAGTGCAATCTCCAAAAAGCCCATTGAATACATTGCTGCCCTCTTTGCTTTTGCTTCCTAACTTTTAAGGCGGTGGTGTGATCAGTAAGCCTGAGACAGTGACAGAGCAGCAAAGCTGAGATAATGATACAATAAGATCCAGTTTCATGACGGGGATAGAGGAATGTACAGACAGTACGAGAGGATGTAGACGAAGCTGCGGCATCACTGGATACAGAAATAATTCTTCATCATCTCGCACTGTCGCTGCACATTACCCTCAAACTCTTGGCTGGCTAAAGAGTGTGACCCTGGAATGAATGGGTGAGTGCTGAGGGGAAGAAATAATAATGGTGCTTTCACTTTCCACTCTCCACTCCCTCACCTTTTAGTGACTGTGACAAATGATCAAATAATATTTCAGAATAAAGGTTTCAAATAACTTCCATGGACATTAGAACATGTGCCATCTTAGCTAGCTTTAGTATATGAGTCTAAATCCAGAGCATTAACTGGGTCAAAAATGGTTTTTAATGACAAAATGATTATTTCCATAGCTCACAGTTACGGATATAATGGTGTTATAATGTCTAGGTATAATTGAGGAATACACTAAAGTAGCTTTAGAAACCCTGCTATTAATGTTAAAAGGTTTTGAGTTCCCCAAAAATGAGTGGACCGAATACTGGAGAGGAAAACCATCCAAATTCTGTAACAAATATAGCCTTACATATCAGAGAACTGCTTGCAGTACAACAAAATAAAGCAGGTTAAAGTAGGTCATGAGCCATGTGGCTTAACGTTAGCAACAACAACCAGTGAACTAATCAGCAAAACAAATGTCAGCTGTGTGAAAATACTTTATGTCAAAGAACACGTTCACAGATAAACAGTCCATAATGTATTATCACAGATTTTATTATATATTAAATTTTTTAATTTGGATTTAAGGTGGATGTGGCAACTGAACAAAATAAATTGCAGTCATATGAACTGAAGTGCCTTAATTAAAAGAGTTAGTTAAGTCATTTGAAAGCTTTATTTTACCATTTCTACTCATAAGGAATGTTGTTAACATGTTATTATCACTAATTTGAAAGCAGAACGTGTGCAAAAAAGAAGACACGATCATATTGTGTTATAATCCCTTGTACACCGTTTATGTCCTCAGGCGGTAATTCTAGCAGCCGTGGCTGGTTCTGTAGTTGTTGTTGAGACCACAGCGCCTCTAGCATGTCACATTGTGCTTCATAAGTGGCCTATAAAGGTTTTCCATTTGTCCTTTAAGACAAATAAGACATTTGAATATATCTCCTTAGGCAAGTAAGTGTCTGTTTTCCCTAGGCAAATATATGCGGTGCAAGTCTACACAAGTGTTCTATACTGAACTTGAACTTTAATACTGTATCTCAACTCAGATCTAGAGTATATAGTACTAGTTACAGCAGCAGGCTGAAAGAAGTCGAATTAGCACCAGGTTTGTTTGTGTAATCTATCATACGCGTTGTGAAAGCACACGCTGTATGATTGATTAGCAGCCTGCTAATATCTTGCGTGGCAGGCGGCTGGGCCAGTGCACTTTCGGCTATGCGTTATTGCTCTAGAGATTGCTATCTTTTGCTGTAAAATGAGCACTCAGTCAGATAATGGCCCTCCATTGCACAGATGAATAAGTGTGACTCAGTCCAATCCAAATAGCAATATTACCTTCATCAACCAAAAATGGCAAACAAAATGGAGGGTTTCAGAAAGCCAGGCTCAGAAACTGCTCATGCTATATGTTTAATGAGCCCACTTAGTTATTAGGAGTAGATGATTACGAGCTGCCTTCAGGTTAAACAGGACATTCACTTCATATTTGTGATAAACTTTTGCTTTTATCTTTTAATATTAGGCAGCCATGTATATACGTCACGCTGAGATTCTTTTTAAGATCTAATCTTTATTCTACCAAAGATTACTCATAGGTTTCTCGGAAGGATGAATTAATCTAGCAAACACACCAGCTGCTGGCTATCACAGCATATTAGTACTGAAACTAGCCATTCTGAACATAATTTTAAAATGGATTCGGGACACCTGAATTTACAATCGGACTTATGCTGGTGCAATCAAGCTGCAGGACTTTATTCTGCTTCTATACATGTGTCTGGGTGCCAGAGTGTCTTCGCATTGACTCCAATATGTCACTGAGTGTCATTAAAGTGCACCATTAAAGCAGCACTTGTAAGCCGTACTGTCTCTTTTGAATGTAAAGTACATCCTCCTCTCAGACTAGAGGACTGAAAAGAAAGTTTTAGACTCGGTTCGTTCATTTCATGGTGGACTATATCCAAAGCCTGCTCCAAAGCAATTCAATCAGAGCCATGCTTCAATAGCAAACCAGAGCACTGAGTCATGGTCATCTCGATCATTGAAGAGTGGCTAGAAAATAAACAGACCGTCTCAAGACTGTTAGCAGACTAAAACAGAATTTTGGCAATGACGCAGGTCTTACTAACTGTTAGAACTTTGTGCTACGAAAGCAATAAAATATGGCATGCTGTTCTAGAAAAATAATCAACAGTGGGGTGTAATGATGCAGACTGATAGGTAGGTGAGTTACTGTTACCACGTCAATACTGATTATTATTATCTGATAACAGCCTGTCCCGGGGGGCACAGTGGGCAACATTGTCACTTCACAGAAAGGGCCTGGGATTGATTCTGGATTCTGGGCACTGGTTTCCTCTCATAGTCCAAAAACATGTAGTCAGGCAAACTAGAGCTATTAAACTGCCCCTGCATGTGTGTGTGAATGTGTCTGACTGAGACTGAGAACCTGAGAGCATGTCCTGGAGTGTTTATTAATTTTTATTAATTATATAATGACAAGTTGTACATTTTACATCTGGCACCGAGACATTAGAAGCCGATCATTTAAGTGTTGTAAATTGCAAGGTGGGGCTTCCATGGATTGTCTAGCACATGCCACAGATGTTTGATCAGATTGAGAGCTGGGGAATCTGGACAGGTATACTCAGTCTGCAACAATGTTAAGTTAGGTTTTATGTGTCAAACGAATGTCCTTATGACTGCCAGGACCTATGTTTTCCCAGCAGAACACTGCCCAGAGCATTACATAGCCTCTACTGGCTGGTTTGTTATCCTACAGCACATCCTGGTGCCATATTTTCCACACATAAGTGGCACACACACTCAGCTGTCCACATCATGTAATTCATCAACTGGTCCAGTTCTGATGCTTACATGCCTATTGTAAGTGGTTACAGAAGTAGAGCACTGTCAGCACTGACCACTTTTGGCAGGTACTAACCACTGCATACTGGAGAACACCACAACACCTTATCACTTTGATGACTCATCGATTCATCAAAATCTGTAATTACCATGTTGAAAAACTCACTAAACTGTCACTTGAAAAAAATTTACTATATCAACGATTAGACACTGTTATATGGACATACATTAATGTAAACTTTGCAGCTGGAACTACTGTCACAGCTGCTGTTAGAGAAAATTAATCAACTCTTCATCTTGGATCAAGCCTACAACAGCACTGTGGTATAAAAGTGTATTGTTCCCTGTTCAAGTACAAAAACCACCGCAATAAAGCAGACTGCAGCCTACAGAGGTGTGTTTGTGTGTGTGTGTAAGTTCCATTACAAGGAGTATATACTTGTGTGGGTAAAGCATGTGTTTTCCCATTAACCTCCAAGCATGACTGCGTGAGTGCCTGTGTGTATGCATGTGTGACAGTCTTTCAGTGTTGGTATGTATACATGTGGCCATTTAGGTTCACCTACGTGTGTCCATGCGTGTCTGTTTGAGAGTCTCAATGTGTGTGTGGGTAGTGTGGAACTCCCCCGAAGGAATGCTAAAGGATGTTCTGGGAGAAAGACTCGGTACTTGAGAACTGTCGTAAACATCCTCTTTACAAAGCAGCCATTGTGGCGTAGCCTGCTAGGCCAGTGTAGGTTCCCTGTCAAGTGCGCAAAAAAGGCATCCGCTCTCTTATGTGTTAAATGAACACCCAAAGTTAGTTCATGGGCCGAGTCACTGCTTCCTTACTCCTTTAGATTGCCATCTACTGACAAAAGCTGTCATTCTCCTACAATTAGATTAATGCAACTTACAAAAGTATGATTGTAAATGATTAGGATTTCAGGGAATCGGGACTATATGTGTTTTAAATGTATAGGAAAAGGTTATGCATATAAGTACTATAAAAGTAGGTTGTCAAGATTATAAGGCAGCAAGAACAATTTTGAATGATTTCTGTGTACTTTAATGCATGTAGGTTTACGAGACAAATAGATACAAATGAAACATAAGAAATAAAACTATAATCTCTGTACAAACTGGCATACTGGTGGTATGAACTGGGGGGAAGACATTGTCTCATGGCCCTAAAAATTGCAGCAGTCCTGTACTCTTCCTCTTCCTAAATAGGATTTATGTTGGTTTAGTACCAATCACAAAAATCTAATTTGCAACATGTCACTGGGTGAAATCTAATTTCAGGATGACTGCGTTTCAGGAGTCTGTGAAAAACAGCCCCATCACCTGCTGATGGTGGGTCAGAACAGACTTCCTTCTCATCAACCCATCATGTTCATTTTCTCTGAAAAAACAGAACTAGTGGCCTTCTGCCTGTTTGCTGCTTCAGTGAGACATGACAGCAGAAAAAGACTAATAGGAGGTAAGAGCGAGATGAAGGCAATGATGGAGAATTAGTTAGAGAGGAACATAAAGAGGAAAAGAAATAAGTCTTGTCCCATGACAGCGAGGCAGTGGAATCTTCTACAGAAGAGAAGACATGTGCATGTGCGTGAGATCTTAAGTGCGTAACCATCTGCCTCTGTATTTCAAAGCGACTGTCACTGAACCTGCTGCCCCAAACGGAGTGTGTTACTACTATAAAGAGCTTTTGGGTATGATATACACCACTCCAGGTATGATGTAACCCACCAAACACTTAACACATACACACACACACACACATTTCAGTGCAACGAAGTCTAATCAGAAGTCAAACAATCTGATAATCCTGAAATCTACCAAGTAACTGTATAGGACTCATTCTTATTGGAGATAATAGTAATGATAAGTGAAGGAACATCAGTATTTACTCATCTTACTCCTCTGTGGTAGTTCAGGAGTATATGATTAGATTTCTATTCTGGATGGTTTTCAACTGCAGCCGTGGCGTCTGGCTGAGACAAAGACGCAGGCTGATAAAAATGATAGTCGTATCTCATCAGAGGCTCCAGCAGTATGTCCCTGGTCCCTGAGTGGCTTGTTTAGCGCTTCCTTCCACAATCCATTTTCTGAGCAATGCTCTGGGCTTTCTACCGAAGCAAAGGGTTAACTATGTGTTCATCTGCCTTGCTAGAGGGCCAAAAGTTGAGTGTAATGTGATCAGTAATGAATTTTGTGTTACATTAGGCTGTATAAATGGATGGACAAGCGCAGACTACAAGTGTCCGGGAGTCGGCCTTAATCTAATGATGCAAAAATAGAGACAGAACCAATTACGAGGAGGGCCAACTCGGTGCTGCTGCAGGGACTGCAAATGAATAGGTACAAATCAAATTAGTGCCTAATAGACGCGCTACGAGAGAGGGCCAGTCGATGCTAAATGCATTAGGGCCTTGTGACCTTGCTGCTCCAAGCAGCGGCGTGCAGGATTCAACCTCCATCTTCCTTTAGAAATCAAAGGGACTCTTGTTTGGCGAGGGGGAGGACCACAGAACTACAGCTTCTTAAATGAGTTAAACATTTGGATTGCCCAGAATGGCAATTTCTCCCTCTTTTTGCTCCCTTTCTCACTGCAGACAACCTAATTCATTATTATACAATGTGCAATTTCCAAGTTGATCTTCATGAGAAATCACTTTAATATGCCAGGATCTTGTGATTTACAGGAATTTCACCATTTTTTTCTAAGTTGAAGAAGCAGTAAATGAGCAAAGGAGTGCACTGCTTCAGAACATGAAACAAAAAAGGCTAGCTAATACATCTACAAACACAGAGCGTACTGAAGTGATGCAGAATCAGGCAAGTAAGCTAATAGAGAAAACACCTGATGAGACTTTTTAAGTGCAATGAATTGAACTTCATTCCAGTGTTACAGTGTTAGAGATGTACAATTCATATTTCTTGTCAAGTGCTGCAAAAATCACTGAGGAATTACATAAATACATAAACATGAATCTTTCCTGGCCATATACAAAGTAGTACAAATGATGCTGTGGTTATGAATGTGGTGTGTATGCAGAGAGGCGAACATGACTTTGTAATTCACCTGTTCCAGAGCCGACAATGTCTCTGCTGGGTGATTCAGACATGGCTTCAGCAAGTCTCTCCCTCAAGCCCTCATCTGTGGCATCCACAGAGGACATGTGACGCAAACCAAAGCTCTCAGGCCAGCTGCCACACACCTCCAGCAGGGTCACACTGTGGTCAAATGTGCCTGAGAGAGAGAGAGAGAGAGAGAGAAAGAGAGAGCAATAAGAGTTATTGAACATTGAAGCATTACATTCTGCATCTTAAATCTCTATGTCAAATGTCACCGACAAAAAAAGACATTTTATAATAGACATCATTTTTTATTGTATGCATAATAAAATCATGTCAAAGACATCACTGTGTCATTGCACTGTACGTCATCAACAAATAAGTCCTCATCTTCATGGTATTTAAAAAATGTAATAAATTCTTCTCATTACTACGTCATATAGTCTGAATGACTTCACGAGCATATCAGTACAAAACACAAGCATTATTTTATTGTAGAGTCAAGAAGTATGTCTTTGAGGAGACGAAACATGACGGCCCACTATAGTCATGATCAAGAACGTGTTCAACAATAATGATCAGATAAAAATGCTAAAGCTAATAGCAGCATTGAATGTTATAAATGGAATTCTGTGAGGATTCACACTGCAGTGCTCAGGGTAGCAGGAAGCTAAAATATACACATGCACACTGATCAATTAGCTGTGCATTTCACATAATTAAATGAAAAAAAATATTGTATATCTTATTTTTATATTTAAATTTTATAATATCCTCTTTTTTACAGAATGTGCTTAATTACTGAAATTTTTATTTATTATAGAAAAAATCTCACCTACGCTGCACGTTTTCTTTAAATGTTCATGTACAGTGTTGCCTATATAACACCACAAAAAAAATATTTTATTTATTTTAATTTTTCTGCTACTTTGATGGCTGGCGTAACACAAGAGAAGGAAAGCAGCATTCTCTACTCTCCTATAATGGTGTATTTAAGAAGTGTGAGACAGTGGCGTTTCTGGGGTGTCTCTGCACACACACTTATGTGCTTTGTGAAGTACATCTGGGTTATCAGAGACGCTCAAAAGGAGGCCTTTTGATCTTTGGGCCAGTGGCTATCTGCAATGGCTTGGGTTCTCCTGTACAGCCTCAGCCACACTCCAGGCCTCTGACAGGCCGTAATGACAGGCGAGAGAGAAGCGCGGCCGACCAGCAGCCCACTGCTGATAGGGGCACGGGGGCCTACTGCTATCTACTGTAAAACACCACGCCGGCCAGACACACACAGCAGATAACCACTTCATAAAAAGCTGATTGTCTCATGTCGGACTCCTCAAAAGAGTGTACACTCCAACAGAGCCAGCTTCAAAGCCACAGGGCAGGACTACGACCACACAAATAGATCAGTGTGGCACAAGAACTGTGTGTGCATCACACATCTGAAGAAGTCCGAATTGAATTTTCTTTGCCGCAGGGTGGTAATCATGGAGTAAAACATAGCGAAGAATGGACACATCCACATGGAGTGAAAAGTACATATGTGTATATCTGAACATTTGTGAGGCTTAGATGGGATTTAATCTGAGTGTGTGTGTTTACAAAAAACAGGCCAGCAGTTGTGCATGCATGAATCAAAGCTAAGCTGGAAAGAGACAGAGGCAGGAACTATTACACACAATTCCCTGTACTCCTGCAGATCTATCCCTGAATGACGTATTTCAGTGATTTGGGTAAAAAAAAACAAAACAAGCATTAACACGCAACACAGTCATACAAAGTAGCAAAAACGTGAATTGGATTAGAGAGACTGACACTGAAACTGGGAGATTTCTGTCTCTCTCACACTGCTATAGCGAGGCAGTCAGGCAGCAGAATGACACCGGCAGAAGGGAAGAGCAGGTCAGGAGTTCATGCCATCCATTGGGGAGATCTCTTCATCAGAGTGGCTGACAGGCTGCCTCAGCCTGCATTCCTCATTCTTCACACCCCTCAGCTTGAGACCTTACCCAATTAAATAATAAATGCCTGCCAGAGGATGAGCAGTACACGGAGAAGTCAGTGTCCAGAACAGCACCACATGACCC
This sequence comes from Duopalatinus emarginatus, assembly GCA_028565595.1. Taxonomy (NCBI): domain Eukaryota; kingdom Metazoa; phylum Chordata; class Actinopteri; order Siluriformes; family Pimelodidae; genus Duopalatinus; species Duopalatinus emarginatus. Next base: position 15,062,202 of record JAOVVF010000048.1, read on the forward strand.
ACCCCCCTCTGCCCAGATGTGCCCGATGAATTTTCAGCTCTTGAAAAACTCATCTGAGCTACTGAGCAATGAGGAAATAATGTCCACATGAACAATAATACTAAAAAATAATAAGAATAATAAGAAGGAAAAATCGGCTGTGTTTTTCATTATACGAGAATCCTTGTGGATTTGTCCTCTCCCAGCTGCTGGAGAATGCAGGCCTGTTTATCTCACCCTGCTGTGATTTGAGGATTTAATGTAGCGTGCACTCACCTTTACAACCGAGCCTTGTGTCAGGCGGGCCAGCTTTCCACACACACACACACACACACACACACACACACACACACACACACACACACACACACATCAGAGGCAATGGGATGCACATTACCTGGTCTCTGGGCTACCAGAGCATGACACACCAACCCAAACACCTAAATGAGCAGCCGGATCACATGAGGTGAGATTAATTCAATTACATTTTATTACGGGGTCATAAATGAGTTCAGGTAAATGAGTATTTATGACTGGAAAAGCACATTTCAGCTCCGTTAATGACGGTCACCCGTATGTGAAAAACAACTTGTCGGCTGGTGGAAAATCCAGTGTGTAAATCAGAAACTGACAAGAAGAAAAAACACACAAAAATACAAAAAAAGTCTCCAGTCTAGAAAATAGTATCATGCTATGCATGCTCATGTCAGAATTGAGAAGTTCCAGCTTTCACAAAGAAAATCAGCGTAAATAGTGACCCAAACAGTGCAGTTAGAACAGGCAGCATTATTAGTTAGTGTCTGAGATCAGAGGACACAGCCAGTACTTATCAACCTTCATTGGCTTTGCTGGAGTGTGTGTCCTCTTTAAAATGTCCCCGCTACCTAACGCTCCAGATAAGCAAATCTCTCGGCCACTTTTGTTGGCATTATTTCTCTAACCTTTGGCTTTCTTGTCTGTGGCCTTCCTTTATAATCTTTCACACAGAGGTTATTCTAAAGTACTCATCCTCTCTCTCAGACACACCATCAAGCCCTCCCGAGACTCTGGACCGACAGCACTACAAACCCCGGTATCACTGCTAAAGCAATAGAGACCTGTAACCTGCTGTTGTGAAAGTGTTAATGTATGTGTAAGCTCTAGGATTAACAGCATAATAAGCAGGTTTGAGGAAGACTTTTCTCAGAGACACAAGTCTCCACCCTTTCATTATGCTACACATCGGCTTTCAAATCATTTAACTTCTCACTGCTCTTAGCACTAAGAGTGTCAGTAATCCCATCGATAACCATGCATGCTTTTACACATACGGCCCCACACACAATGCATACTCAGTCCTGCACTTCTTTCTCGCAAATAGACTTAAACCTTTAATAGCGCAGAGTGCAGTGTAGGTTTGAAGCAGTGTGTGTGGCACGTATACCCTGATCCCATTCAGCCCTAAGTTGGGTGTGAGAACTTGCATCTCTTAAAATGGGCAGATCAAAGCTAAGCTAAGATAAATCCAACTTCATGCCACTTCAGGTGATAAAAACTTGTCATTTCACATTGGAGAAGAGGTGTGCAAATAAGAATAGGAGCCAGTCTCGTCATGTCGCACTGTTCTGTTTCAGCTCCTAAACTTCACATGGATTAAGCAAGGCATGGGATTTTTGATTTAGAGACTACATGTCTGCATTCCTCAGGCTAGCTGTGAAAGATCTAAAACATATCCAGGCCTCTAAGAGACAACACAGAAGCATGACTCACTGTGAGAGATGGGGAATCAGTCAACCCACAACTGAGCCATGGGTGTGAGCTATGAGATGCAAAGTTATATAATCAGTATCAGCGCTTCAACTTGGAATCACAAACAGAAGGACTTGAGCAGAAGGTGTACATTATAAACTAAATACAGCGACAAACTCCAAAACAAAGTAAGTCT
>JAOVVF010000048.1:15080259-15099983 GCA_028565595.1 Duopalatinus emarginatus
TAAGGAACACCAGCCTCCCTCCGCCTGTCACCCCCCCCCCCCCCCCCCCAAACCCTTCCCTTAACATCACCCCCTCAACCCTAAAACGAACTTACCTTCTGCTCTAGAAGAGTCACTGCCTCTCAAATGTACTTAATTAAACAAATCAACCTTGATGAGGCCAAAGGAGGGTCAGTGGGGAATGATGGGGCTGATTCATTTTGGTTTACATCAAGCATTTGAATATTAAAAGAAAAAAAAGTCACATTAAGGCAATCCAAAGTGGCTCAAATACTGGTGTGGCACTAAAAAGAGCTCATCAGCATGATAAAGTAGCCCATAAAGCCGTTTGACTGGATTATCAAAAACAGTCTTCTGCAGACAGTTATTTTTGTTGTGGCTGAATTGTGCTGTATGGACAAAGAAAAAATTTACATGCAATCTGTTTGAGATAAAGTCCTGATCTGTCAGCTTCAATAAATCTAAGAGGAAAACGATTTGGCAAGCGAAATAACTGCAGCTGAATGCTTTTCCAATAAACTGTTACAACAAACTAATTCTCCAGAATCATTCTACAAATGAGATATTTTTCTTTACTTCATTAAAGTTGACACTTTATCTTAGCATACTCAGTTAAAAAAGGGCTGCAGACAAAGTTAAGAAAATGTCCATTCAATACAAAGTGACATGGCAATGTAACACAATATTAAGAAATGGCTTTAAAAATATGAATTTGTCCAAGATCAAAAGAAAGAAAAAGAAAACTCATGGTCATTTTCTAATCACTGAATTGCTGTGACAAGGAAAATGATGCATACATCATCAAACTTGGAGCAGCAAAGTACCATTTGTTCCCTGCCTCATGCAGCGACAGTCTTAGTACTTGGAAAGGCTTGCCGAGCACCAATAACACTGGGAGAAAACACACACCGTTCATCATGTGTGTTTCCCTGTCCAAATCTGGCCACAGCTCTGGAGCCCTGTCCACCACCTTGACATGTGCATGCATCAGGATGACTCTCTAGTCTAATGTTTCCTTAATGTAATGGAGTTTGATCTGGGGTGTCGGATGTCCGATATTGTGCTGTGTTATTAGCGTAAAGAGCGCTGAGGGGCTCTCGGGTTGAAGCAGGCAGGCCTCTCTCCCCTCCACTCCAGCACTAGACACCGTTGTTAAAGGTTGTCTGTACAGACCAATAACCAGAGACGAATCTCTACTGACAGAGCCTCGTGCAAACTGATACACTTCCACCGAGCGGAGCTGACAGTGTCTCCGGACACTGGATACTGATGAAGAGCTTCAGTGCCAAGTCCCGGTGGACTGCCATACCCACTACTTTAGCACACACAGACATACATAAAGAATATGAATGATACATATGAAACACACTCAACCTAAATCACTACTGCGCACATACACATGGGTTGAAAGACACACCGGAGTATTGTATGGCAAAGCATCCTTCCAATTGTGTAACATTTTCTTTCGTCATGGTTCCTAGGTGTAATGGCTAATCTAGTCCAGCTCAAATCTTGGTGGAATTTACAACTCGGTTGCTAAAGATATATTTTCCATTTTGATCAAGTGTGAAAAAGAAATCGCCAAGGATTGTCAGGCTTTGCAGTGGATGATAAATTACAATTAGCTCATTCGGAGGTTTGGGTTTTGAGCTGTAACTAAAGATTAAATTCCCAGAACTGAGCCTGAGCAAGACTTTTAACCCTCACACCTACCGAATGAAGAAACATAATGTAAAATGTAGAAAATGTAAATCATTTAAGTCATCGACATATATTAAAATGGCGCCATTTTCTCTCACATGCATAATGTTAAGGCTGAATTTTCCAGCCCGTGACTCTTCCTAAGCCCCTGCTCGAACATGTCTCTCAGCAAAGGAACGATGAGTCTGCGAGACATTCCTCTGGCAAGCAGAAAAATAGTAGACACAGAGACTTATATCACGCTCAGACATTTCCTTTACGCATCAAGTAGAGAAAAATCATGTCACATTATCTCTAAGTGTAATGTTTGACCTCAGCGATCACGGTGCACAACATTTCCACACATGAATAGGAATAAATACCATATTTAATATGTCTATTTCCCTAAAACACTGTTAATTTTCATTCTGATATATGAACTTGATATATATAATGCTATTTAAACATGTGTGTTTTCTTCTTTCTTTAGGCCATGGTGAAGGTCGGGTTATAATCTATGCCATGTCGACCCTAAAGTTCAAACTCTTAGACAAAACATCCTGGATGGCTCTAGTGGCCTGAGTTCCCACCAGTCAACAGATTCCCACAAGAGACAGACAAGACCCATGTCTGGTGTAATTGATGAATCTGTGAGCAGTAGGTCAGACAGAGATGGACTGTCTCATACTGCAGTGGCAGTGGTATCAGTGCACTTTGCCCCACCTCCTGCTCTCTCTGTATGTGTGATAAGCGGAGGCTATGCTACAGTCCCGGAGCTTCTGTGAGATAACGGATGAGTGGTTGGATAGTTGCTGACAGCCCTGGAAACATTTGGCCTGGATTTTTCAGGGGCACCGCTCTGTCACTGCCTCTTGAATCTGGAATTCGGCATGTGCCAGGGCTACCTGAACCAGCCGCCACCTGCTCTAACACTTTACACTGATTGGGGCGACAACTGCAACAGCTGGACAGGGATTAGGTGGGTAACGCTAGGCAGTGCTACCCAGCTCACAGGGTCACAGTGAGCCATACTCAAGCCGAGCACCTGTCACCAGCCACGACGTAACCTAAAGGAACAGCTCTGATTCCATATACCAAAATACCAGATTTTGCTCTCTCTCTCTCGCTCTCTTTTTTTAAGCGAAATAGACTCCTGTACAATCTGTGATTTAGTGTTCTCACTGAGCTGGCTGAGATCAGTGGGGTATTAATGCTACTTATCAACACATGTGGTGAAAATGGGCCAGCGATTTTACGCTCTGATCCACCGGGTGAAGCTCAAAATCCTCTAGAGTCTAGTGAGGTCCATATGTAATTGCACAATGACAATTTATTTTACTTGTACAGCGGTTTGAAAATATATGTACAAGCTGAATGACTCAGTAAAGACACACTGTGTGCACACACGCAAGAATATCATAGTAAAGAGGGGCAAATATTTACATTTAGAAAAAACATATATAGATAGGAAGATCTGTGGACTTGTAGGGTCTGACAGTGATCATAAAATGTGATCGATGATACTGGCAAGTACAAGAATAGTAAAGAGAAATGATTAGATAAATGTCCAGCATACTGAATCATCCAAAAACCTGCTGGGAGGTTAAACTGAGCATGAACGTGATATTATAGAGAAGAATAAAAAAGAGACGGATAAGCATGGGAAAGTCAAATGCTTATGAAACTGTGGATGAAGCCACAATAACACTGAAATGATATAAAGGAATATTTCAATTAAATAGTTGTTAAGTATGAAGCTCAAAGTTTTAACAGCGAATAAAAACACACAAGACTTTGTTTGCACTGCTAAGTGTCCTGCTGCTGCTCTCACTGCGAGTGGTGTCAGGGGTCATCGCTAGGCTTATTCAACAGAGGCCATTAATAGCAGAGGAACACAAACATTACCTTGACGCCTCTTTGCTTCCTTTTATTCCACTCATATATAATAGATGGCCATTTGCTGCTGGTATTAGCTGACGACTGACTAGTAATACGCTCTAAATTTGCACCCAAGCTTGCAGCACAGTGGGATTCATGGGAACTAGCAGACAGATATCAGTGTCTTAGCATCTCATCAAATCATTAATGACATCGAAAATACCGACTCGTTCTGCTCACTGAACCACCCTGATCCACCCTGATCCCATATATCTGCTTGGAGTCTCATCAAATGAACATCACTCACTGCTGATGAGGATGAACCCATATGGACAGTCTGAAGATCATGGACATATGATGATGATCTTTATATGATGAAGATGATGGACGTATGTAGAAACCATGAATGGCTTTGGTTGGTTTTATTCTCCTTCAATCAGTAAACAACTGACATTTAACAATTAATTTACATACATTTACACTTTTCTATATAGAAGGCGATTGTTTATAATTGCACTTTCCGTGTCACCCAGATGAAGATGGGTTCCCCTTTTGAGTTTGGTTTTTCTAAAGGTTTCTGTCATCTCAGGGAGTTTTTCCTTGTCACTATTACTGCTGGGATAACATTTCTAATTCAGATCCTATATTTCTGTAAAGCTGCTTTGGGACAATGTTCATTTTTAAACGTGCTACACAAATAAAACTGAACTGAATTGAAAATAGGACAAAAGGTACAAATAACCAGCTATTTCTGGTGGAAAATAACAGACCTAAAGCAATCAGTGTGAACAGATTAATGCATTAAATTATACCCACTACATTTCTATTATATATTCAAATCTTTATTTAAATACGCTGATGGAAATCCATCTGAATGTCAACTGCATCTGATGATATCACAACAGACTTTACAGATGACCAGTCCTCAGAGCTTTGCTTAACATGAACAGATGCTGTGTAGGTGCCTCTTTCGTTTTTGTCTCGTTTCCATACACATTTCTTTTCTTTTCTTTCTTTTTCCTTTTTTACTGCCACTTCAAAACACCACCTCTGCTCATTCTATCTCATTTTCCTTCCTCTCCTTTCCAGTTTAGAGTTTTCCTTTCAGTTTCTTTGTTGCGCATTTCATTTTGTTCCCTCTTTCTCTCTCTTTCCAGTCTTTTATCCCATCTTGTCCAGTTCATCACAATCACTGTGTATTTCCTTCAGGAAATGCAAATCTAGCAATCTTCTAAAGGTGCCCCTTGTTTCCTACTGGTCCTCTTGCATCGTCTACACCAGAGTACTGTGTCACTGGCGCCCTGTGCCGTTCTGGGTTGCTTCCTGAACACGACGGGCCCTGAATGACAAGAAGCAGACATGTTCCCCTGACTCCCCTTGGCCCTTGCTCACTGTAGCCGTGCCCTACTGACGCCACTCGCAACACAGGAGCCTTACACACATTAAAGCTTCAGCCATGCCAAGTCTTTTCCCATGGTTAGATTGCATTACACCTTGGAGAGAGAAGAACGAAAGAAATGAACGAAAGAAAGGAGAAGGAGGGGGGGGGGGGGCTTCAACTTCTAATGCCACTCCTGCTGCACTGAGGCCATAATGGTGGTCATTAAGTGAAAAACGATAACTCAAGCAGATAAAACATTTTTTAGGCTATAGGATACACTCCCCAGACATTTTTCAAAGGATTCTCATATGAAGTAGCTTAAACAATCGAGAAAGATCTAAAATAAAAACATTTTAAGAGCCGAATGTGCAGGATGTTTGATGGATCACGCTCTGTAAAAATGGAAATATTATATACAGTATTGATTCTCCGCTAAATACTCCATAATACTTAACGTGAGTGTTTATATGCTTTTAGACACAATGGGCAGTGATACAAGACGTTCCTTTCAAACCCTAACTCAGAATACCACAGATTCCTCATGTCAAACTTCAAAGCCATGTAGTTACTCGTAATTCTAGGGAGCACGAGTCTGCTGGATGGGAAACGTTTCGTTATGACGGAGAAGGTAGAAGCGAGTCCTTTACGTCTTGATCAGTGGTGGAGATAATGGACGATCTCTCAGGACCGGCACTGCTGAAGAAGCTGCCAAAATATACACTCTAATGATTCTCCATGTTTTATATAGCATTGCATGACTTCAACGTTTATAATTTATTGATGTCATTAGGACCATGAAAGAGTCATTATGGTACCGTCCAAGTGTCCAGCTTGGCCAATATAAAACAAAGACCAAATTGTCTTCAAAGAGTGTCTAGGTCAGTGTTATGTTACTTAAGCTTTTTTTTTCTTTTAGTCTAAATAAATTTGAACTCCAACAATAAGACCCAGTATAAGTTGCTTTGAGGTTACTGGAAAAATGAAAAATGAGGACAAGCCCAATAATAACTCCTGCTGTTGTGCCAGTCTAATAGTGAAATAATGGCCACATTTCAAAGGTCTGGATGTGCAAGTGTTTCTTCCATCGGTTTAATGCAGACCGGTTATGTTGGGCGACGTCTCCAGGTTGGCTGTGTAGTGAGGAGATGATTAGTAGCCTAGAGATTAATGTAGAGCTCAGACTACTCTAAAGCAATTCCTTATTCCAGCACAATGGCCCAATGGAAACTCCATTCACAGGCTGTGTGCAAACGGCGGCAGCAGCAAGGTTTACGCACAGCCAGGGGTGCTACAGGAATAAGAAACAGTCCAAACCGATGACGTGTCAGATATACGAGTCAGATAGAGGAAGTCGTCTGGCTGGGACTCCCTCCCTGCCTCCTCTCCCTGGTTCTCCTCTCCTCTGAACAGAGGTTACCTCTCACATGTTCGGCCTGTTTTATGTCATCTGTTTAGTAAATCCAGAAGCATCCTTACTTCAGTCATCCAAAGCAGGGAACAGGAATTGCATGTCTTTGGCACACCAAAACATTTGCTGCCATTGCTCTTGAAAAGTGTTAAAGGCAGAAACGCACAGGCATGTTGAATAATAATAAAAAAAACTTAATATGTTTATACACTGAGAGAAAATAAGTATTACTGAATTACAACTTGGCCAAAACATGCAAAGCTCTCACGCCAGTGGTAGTTTTTGGGTGGTCTACGGCCCTGGGCCTCTCTCGTACAAAAATCAGAGACTAATTGTTGTAATTCTACACATGGTGATGGTTTTAGCCAATACAGCCCAAGAGTCAGTGCCACTAAAGTGGCTTACAGGTGACAAGAGAAAGCAACCTGTGTGTCAAACCAACTGGAAATGCCATATATCATCTGAGCTTCTACCAACCCTCATGAGAAGCTCTGAACAAAGTCATTAGCGTTGTCTGTTGATGAAAGAAGGGTACCGGAGAAGGTTAGTTCTACGCTTGAGACAGTAGAGCGGTTCGGTGGAAGTCGTGTTGACAGCTGCTGAGAGCTCCTGTTAACCCCTACTATCATGGGATCACCATGTTTTTGCACACGACTCCCGTCAAAAGGTCTGATCTAATCTCTTTTTACAGTTCCCAAGGCTGGAATACATTGTAGATGGGATGCCAGTCCATCACAGGAGAACATACACATGTATGACACACCCATATTTATTCATATGTTCGGCCTATATATCTACTGGCATGATTCTGAAAAGTGGAAGGATGATCCAGATACAGTGATATAAAATGTGTTTGTGAAATATTTTAGAAAACAGAGAGGATGTGAAAAACAGGGAATGTTTGGGGAAGAAGAACCATTTATGGATCTGGCTAATCAACTCTGGCATGAAATTCCCAGAAGTGACCCAAATAACGATGCCAGTGTTTCCTCCTCAACTTCAACCAAGTGGCTAAAATTGCTTCCACAGATTAGCCAGACCATCCTAAAACACGACAAATTATTGCTCAGCTATGCTGATTATTATGTATTCTTTGGCTGTCAAAAGACTATATTTAACTTTTCCCATACAGGCTCTAGGTTTGGGAATGGCCTGGCCTTGGTGTGTGTATATGGACAGCGGAAGTTTCTGTTCTCCTCAGACAGCTCAGTGTGTTTAAGGGCAGCTCTGGTCAGAGTTGTCACACAGACCGGGATAATAATAGGATGTGTTACGTTCTTGATGCAAACACAGCCATTCCCACGTTACGCAGGCTGGTGACACTTGCTGCATTTTTTTTTTGTCTAATAATGAAAATCCCTCCCCTTTACAGTACTTCCCTGAAGACTAAAAAAAAAGGCAACCAAAGCTCCCCCAGTTCACTCATCTCCCAAGCATATGCGCATTCCTTGTTTATCTTTAATTATAAATAACTTTGGGAAGATGAGGATCGATACTTTCCCTGTGACCAAATAAAGAGTGGGAGGGTGTTACGACTGACCATTTTAATGATTCTCATCTTTGTGACTTTTCTCTATGCGCTGTTCCCATGGCCCTTCAGAGCATGTATTGTGATAACTACACCACAATCAGTACAGGCTTTAGCAGTTGAGAAGGAAAGCATGTGAAAGAGACTGAAGATTCACTCGGCACAACAGGCAGACTGCAAAAAAAAAAAGGCTTTGGCTGTGTATAATGGCCAACACGTATCTGACAGCAGAGACATGAGGTTACCGCTCCTAGTGCTTGCCTTGGCCTGAATTCACGTTCACATTTCCTCTGGTTTTCTCTCAAAGATGCAAAGCACTTTTTATTACAATATGAGCTATAATTATGACAGGATTGGAAACTATAATTGGATTGTGAGGGAAAAAAAAGTTGTCAAAATATAATTACAACTAAAATATGGAGAGAAAAAAGCTAGAGAGCCAGGACTATAATACCATCTGGTTTTTGTACCCAAAATAGGAAAGAACAACACGAAAACCATTACTTTATGTCAAGAGTTTTCGATTGCTGGAAAATTATGTGGAGCAGCGATCCTTATGACCCAACATGAAAAAGAGCATACTCTGGGTCTGAGAACAGAGTCTTAGAAACTAATCTCCTTCCGATGCTCGAATGGATTAAAAATATGCAGTGTAAAATAATTTTAAAATGTTTCAGTCATACAGTATAGAGGATTCCAGTAAACCCCACCACCCCCCCCCCACCCCCCATCCCAATCTGTGGTGGTCTCCACCCTTATGTTTGTATTCTACCACTCTATAAAACGCACCCCACGTACAACCCAAGCCCCAGCACGCTCTGCAGTTCTTGTTTGAAGTGGTAAAAAACATATGAGTAATACACAGACAAATAACCTTATGTCCAACACGTCTTACCATAACAATATCCACAAGGATGACAAGGCACCCTGGCTTCCAGCGTTTCAATTGTTAGCCTGTTACGTAACGTTCACTCCTAGCACACTGCTGCTCAGCTAAGCTTGGTTACTGGACACCACAAAATGCTCTGATTTTCAAAACCTATATGGTCACCGGGGGACAAAATAGCTATCCAGTAGTGGTTTAAGGAAAAAAAAAAACCCCACAATAGCTAATTACAAAGCATGTGCTACATATCTGACACTGACAAAGACAGCAGTTTGACACTTGTGTTTTTTTTATTACAACCATGACAGTCTTAGTATGACAGAGAACATATGAGGAAAATGCATGTGAGAGGAAGATAGAGGCCAACCGAGCACCGAGCAAGCAGGAGAGAACTTTTCAAGACTGTGTGTGGTGACAATGTTTTTCCACGAGAGCAGCAGTGACATGCAGGCTCCTTTGTTCAGGCCGTTGAGTGTGAGCAGGACTGCTGTCTGTCTCTTTGCAGGCTCTGATTTGTCTCAGCCACGTAACAAAACAGCTACTTTGTAAATCTCATCCTTGCCTCTTTTGTGTGTAGTTACCGCAAATATCTTTTGATTCTTTCCTCCTCGAACCCTTTACTTCGCCTTTCTTTATAGGCTCATGCAATTCGGTGAAGAACAGGAGACAGGGAAAGGAAGGAGCGTGAAACAGACAGACGAAGAGAGATGAAGAGCGTGAAACAGAGGAAGCGAGGCAAGTCAGAGTGTGTGTGTGTGTGTGTGTGAGAGAGAGAGAGAGAAAGAGAGAGAGAGAGAGATGTTTAAGCCATTGGTTGGACTCTGACATTAAGCAGTACAGCGTGCGGAGCACGGCCCAGCGGCCCCTCTAATCTGGTCTGATTTATAGAGCGCTCTTCCTCTTTCGGGGAGGGCCTCCAAGCCTGGAGACAGCCTGGCGTCCTCCCCACAGCCCAGCACCAGCCCAGGACACATTGCTCAGATCAGCTTCACACACACATACGCACACATACTATCCCCCTGCCCTCCAGCACTGCACTAGAGAAAACCGCTGCATCACTAACACAGCCATGCACAAACACAGTGAGTGTGGAATATATGCAGAGTTTGTTTCACATAATTATGCACAGATGACAGTGGCATGTATGGAGAGAGAGAGAGAAAGAGAGAGAGAGAGAGCTCTTTACCATTAACACAACATGCTTTAAGAAGAAACCACTATTATCCATATTACAGAGGAGTACTGGAGAAAATACTTTTTTTCCACACACATTCTCACAGTGTTAATAATTGTCACTCTCACATGAGAGAGGGCAGAGGAGACACAAATTGGCCGCTGACGGCCGGCTCTGGCCATCTGTCTTAAGAAGACTGTGAAATGTAGCTTGATGAATGTGAGAAGGGTGTGCTATCTGCTTGTTTTTCTGCTGGCTTTGACACTTGCTGATATGGCATGGCTCATTCTTCGCCATTCATCAGAAGATACGCAGACATCTTAATACACTCAGCGTCATTCGCATGCTCTGGAGTCCAACTCCCTAAGCCTCATCTGGCACGAACACAATCCGAGGCTGTTCCATGGGAGAGAAACACAATACACCTTAATACTTTTATACACAACATCATTTAACGTTAAATAGGTTTCACTACACCGCTACAAGTCATAGCTTCGACATTAACATGTCGATAAATCTCGTCTCGTTAATACAGACAACAACATACAATACACTTGCTATAAGCTGCCATGCTATCAGTCCCCTGGAGTGCCTTGGAACCACAGCAGCTTCACAAACGCAGTTCTACATTAACACTAGCCCATTGGGTCTGCTCTAACGAAGTCTGGAGCCATCAATCTCCATTAGGCTTGTGTGTCCAAGCCTTGGCAGCCATTAGCTCCTCGGACCCGTCTAAACACATACATGCAGGCTGGCCTCACACCCATCGATCCTCCACACACCTTTTTACTGGAAGCTTAGCAGCGGCCCGAGCCACCCTGAGTCAATAGCACTTATGCCAGGCCGCCGCACTTGCGGCCAAGCACTCACTTTATTTGGAAGCATGTGGGTGCATTAGTGCCTGCACTTGTTTGGATTAACGGCTTGGAGCTCCTGCAGAAGCTCCTCTCTCAGGCAGAGGTGAGTGTTGTTATGAGACACCGAAATTGTGGTCTATCTCCGGCCTTGCATAGCATCAGTACGGAGCATTTCACTGTGCGCACCGTGACACGCAGTCAGCAGGAGCGCTGAACGTTTTTAATATTATCCCTAGTTAGTCAGCCGATTCTGGAGAGCTGTGATCGCTGTACCTGTAAACCATTTTGTATGACTAACAAAAGATGGCGTGATCAGAGGAAGACAACAAAAAAAAGGATAAACATTGTTCTAACCCTCAGGTTGTCTCTTCTTGCATCTGGTTGTCTGAGCAGACGACAGGGGAGAAATCTCCTGCAGGTGGCTCCTGCTGCGTTTTAATTGTTTTCGGCAGGGGATCGGCGTGTGATTCAGCTTTTTAAAATGAAATTGGCGACATAATAAAGCGTGAGTCTGTGAGCGGGCAGGGAAGTTCAGACAGAGTTCAGTGCTGAGCTCTGCTCCCCAAAAGCCCTCTTATCCTCCACCTCAGTAGTAAGGGGGGGCCCAAGAGAAATGGATAGTATCTCTGGCAGGGAAGAGTTACTGTGTGAAAATCGCCTGCTTTGCCGTGCTTTTTGGTTCTCAGGGCAGCGCAGGATTTTTTGGGAGAGCGAAGGCAGGGAGAGCTTGACTTCAGCCAAGGAGCCTAATTTTAACCTGCTGCTGCTGCTGCTGTGTAAGGCCCTGCTGGGTCGGTGGGAAGTTGCAGAGCCTGACCCCTATGGCAGGAAGAGATCCGGCCACTTCTGAGTGTAACTGTGTCTAAGAATCCCAGGGGATGGCAGCCTGGCAGAACATTGAGTATTTCTTTTCCCAGCCCTTCATAAAGTAATGGCTGTCCTGGACCACATAGCCAGCGGTTCCCAGGCCTGTGCCCTTCTCCAACCAGCCAGAGTGCAACCGACTACAGCTTGGCTTGCCTGTTCCCAAGCTCTGAGATTAAAGATCCAGTTCTTGAGCATCACAAGACCTAGTAGTCATACTTGGATGATGTGATCAGATACCGAGCTCTGACAGCCGATGTGTTGGCCTCATTGTTTGCAGTGAGAGAGAGAAAGAGGCTGTGAAACGCAGGGTCATCTTTCTTCCACCCATCAGCAGCAGCACGCCTGCAGCATCACCCCCCTTACCAAATCAACTTAATGAGGCACCATGTCTGGGGCCTTTGTGAAGGTGTGTGCTGATGTGCACAGAGTCTCTCTGTGCTAGTGGTGAGTGTGTGAATGCAATTACGCAGTGTGACACCCTGAGAATGGGGACAAGCCATGATTGCAGTCAGTGTGGCATCAGAGGGTGTTCATGTGAGAAGAGCAATGAAGACACCTCTAGTACACCGCCTCACTGACTAACCAAGGTGTCACAAATGCTTTCGTTTCATAAATAATGGCTGCATTCATGGCAGAGGCAGCTCAGCCTCAATAAAGGGGGGTGGGTGGGCATAGATTGTGTGTCCGAGGAGGTGTGTTTCTGGCCAGACAGTGAAAGCTATTGTAGTGGGCTGACCTGCACTGTAGAGACACAAGATGTTGGGGGGAAAAAAAAAAGGTCATGCTGAGTTCCATGCTTTTTTAATCAAAAGAAGCATCAGAACTGACACACTCTGGCAGCTGGGTGTATGTGTATGTGTATGTGGGGAGTGTGTCACTTGAGGCTTTTCATCACACATCTCTCCAGTGATGGTTTATGATGGGCTGCCACACACAGAAATCCCATCTGGTCGTGCGACTGTAAGCGTGCTTCCGAGGTGCCGGTAAGAATGAGATGATTCAATTACGGTATAGGATCAGCTTTGAGATGAGCCTCCATAAAGAGAGTATACATAATCTTGTTTTGCTATGTATCACTAAGATGTATTTGAGCAAATAAGCCTCACTAAGAGCTAAAAACATGAGCTACCCATGAACGCACTCAAGCGGCATTGCATCGCAGCGAACGGCAGAACGCTCGAGTAGTATACAGCTCCCACATCTAAGCGACTCTACAGTGGTACTGAGGCACCATGAGAGTTCTTCGCTAAGGCTTGGGAGCAGCTGTCGAGGTTTCTCTTAAGTGTAGCATGTTCCTGTCGCCCTGCAGTTTAAATTGTGGATGCTTCAAAGCTGCATTGTGTATGTAATGGCAGCGTGAAGGAACCATATGGAGAATCAGCAGACACCAAAACGTAAAACACATGGATGAGGTTACATTTTGAGACAGATATACCAACAATGAGGCTTCACATGTTGGATGGCTTTGGCAAAATCTATAAAATGAAAATGGAGTAAAAAAAAAAAGTCTCAGTCTAAGAACAATAATAAATCAAAACACTGAAATATGAACAATACTGTTCCAGGTAATGAATCCAGTCAGACTGAATAAAGTCTCCCCGGCTCCCAGGCTTCTCAGGCATCACCCTATGCAGAAGTCATTAGAGCAGAGGTGGCACAGTGGACAGAGATGAGTGGGAAGAAAAGACAGAGCCTAAGACGAGACGTTCTTTATTCAGGGTGGCATTCATTTCTCATTGTGAGCAATGGCAACGTCCTGACCCCAACACGACAAGGCTAAATGTGGCAGTGAGAGGGGCCACGACTCATATTCGGTTCCCATGCTGTCATATTTACCCTGCGCTATTTTGGATGTTTCTCTGTGATCTCTGCACCCAGCGCTGCTTGCATCCTCTCCTCCCCTTTGAGGCCTGGGTTATGTGAAAAGCCAGGGAGGCGAAAGGGAGAATTACCAAACTGGCCATTCCAGCATCCCTGAAGTCGGACTGGTCCCCATGGTGCATGTGGCCAAAGAAATAGGGGGAGGGTGGTTTTTCTGGATGTGAGCTCTTCTTCCTGGCCTGGCAGTCATACACAAAAACAGTCGTTCCGACTTTCTTTCCTCCTCACACAGTTTTCCGACTTTCTTTCCTCCTCCCTCATGTGTTTTATGACACTTTCTCTCTTTTTCAAAATCTCTTCTTCTGAGAGTTACCTTTTACATCTCATCTCTAATTCGTGAGCCATTTGGTACCCATCAGTAACTTGAACTCTAAACAAAGTTTTATTATTGTTTAGTAATATAACCCTGAAAGCAACAGATGAAAGAAGCAATTTTACTGATGCTGGGCTCTAAGTAGACATTCTGACCCCTTACCCCCACTAAAATAAGCACACAACATGGATACGGATGTCCACTCTAAAGCAGAAACCAAGCTGCTGCTGCTGTGTGTGTGTGTGTCCATCCGCCTGTGTTGGAAACTGTGCTATGATATCTTGATGAGTTGCATACTGCTGCCTGATCAAAGCACTCTCCAATCTTCCTTGCTAATTGCACAATTATCTTCAGAGTGGCTCTAAAGCCAAGGCTTCTTTATGAGGCTATGTCTAATGGCAGTGGCTATCAGTGTTCGCCTCTCGTGTTCTGATGGACCAGTAGAGGAACGGCTTTTAAGAGGAACAGCGTAGCTTCGGCAGCCTTTAAAGGATGTCTGTTTTACAGAGGCTGCCAGGTTAAACCCCTCTAAATAAATCTAAGCAAATGGAGCTGGTTAGGTGGTCCACACATCCACTAGCTGAGAGGCAGAGGAGGACAGCTATGAAAGCAGAGTGGATGCACGAGGAAGAGAAAAAGAGAGAAAAATTGGTTTCTCCTGAGAGACATATAGAGTTATAAAGGGAAAATGGCAGCTTTTGTCTCCTTTTATAATGAGGAAAACACCTGGAAAACAATCTCTCACACTTTGTCCTTGGTCCTCAAATAGTGTGAAATGTGATTACCGCCACAACTGCAGCCCTGGCCTCAAGTCCGTTCACTGAGATTTATTCCTCTCCATGACACTGAGGTCAGAGACAAAATATATATTTCAGAGCATATGGATTGCTGCCAAATGCCATGAACCACTGTGTAAATACGAATGCAGATAGCCCCGCTGATGAGGCAGGCAGACTTCCCACTCTCCGCAGCCTCAAGGACACAAGGAGTCTGATGTAACTCGCGCCAGAGAAGTGTACAGAACGGCTAAGCACACCGTCAAAACACACTCAGTCCCGCTGTGTGGGCTTCGGAGCGGACAGCACCCTGCTGCCACAGTCAGAACGGTGCACAGACTGACCTAAACCCAGACGACCGATGGGGCACAAGTTCAGTCTCATATACTCATTAAGGCAGTCACTTCTAATCCATCAGACCATGAGCCTAAATGTTGCATTCTACCTGAGTAAGCACATGGATGAGGATTTTAATTTGGCAAGAAAGAGGAGACAGAGGCTGTGAATCCAATTATCTGAGAGTCCAAAAAAAAAAAGCTTAAATCTGGCAGTCTTTGTGGAGCCAGTGAGAAACAGCACTTCACACACACTAGTGCACTGTGACCCCAGGATTTGTCACACTAATTCAATCCTTCTGTGGGGGATTAAATAGGTGAGCCTTAATTGTAAAGCAAGGTAACAGCCAGCTGGCTTTTGGTTGGGAGAAAAGTGAAGGCACTTGATTTGGGCCTGAATATCCTTTGCAATCCAACTAATACTTTTATAATAAGCTTTTATAATGAGAATGTGTAATCTTCACAAACTTCCAGGTTTGTATCAAACAAAAGTCTTACCAACAGTCAGGCCAAAAAGTCACTCAGAGACCACAGACAGATTTACAAGATCAAATTAGTCTTAGATTAAGTGACGGTCTAAAAAAAAGCTATCCAAGATTCTTCTATATTATAATAATGAAGGACAGTTGCAACTGTGACTGTTGCATAAACTCTGGGCTTCTGGTTAAGGAACCAGACTTGAAACTAGAAGGTCCCCGGTTCAGTTCCCAATTACTCACAAGACGCAACTGAAGTGCCCTTACACAAGGCACCTAACCCCAAGCTGCTCCCCAGCTGCTCCCCAGGCACCACAGATAGGTGTGTTTACTCCCCCTTAGTGTGTGTGTATGTTTATTACTGTCTGTGTTTCACTGCACGGATAGGTTGAATGTGGAAGTCAAATTCCTGTGTGTACAAGCACAGTGGTCAATGACTGGTTCACAATATATTTATAATTTCATACTATTTGTAGTAAATCCTACAAGGAACTAAAATGAGTGGTGTCCCAACCCAGTCATACAGATGAACGTAACTGAAACTGACTCGCTTGTTGGTGTGACATGTGACTTTTGTTTTACCTCACAATAGCTTTCCGTATTAAAATGGTGTGCTTAAATGGCAAAGAAGGTGGGATGAAGAGGCCCAGATGGTGGATGGATAAGAAAAGAGGACAAGCCAACTCTCTGGATGGACATGAAAGAGTGAGAAGACTCCAAAGCAGACGGAGAGAAAAATTTGCCCTCTGGACGTCTCGATGCGTCCCCAGGCCTTGGTAATGTTTTGCGCAGACTAGCTTTCGAAGGACATCTGATAGCTGCTCGTCCAGCTGTTTTAATATTTAGTTTCTGTGTCTCCTTGTCACCCTTTTGCAGATTACCTACACAGACTAAAGATTACAGCAAAAAGACAACCCCCCGAAAAATCTAATAAAATGTAATCTTCCAAGCTTTTAATCCTCAGTGGCTGAAAAAGAGTGGCATCTCTGTGTAACTACCACACAGCAGGCCAAGCTGCCTACAGCTATGAATGTCATCCAGCGTGGCGAATGCACAGGAGGGGATGGATAGGCAAAGAGGCCCGAGATTTCAGCCGAGGAGGTCATACTCTCTCTGTCTCTGTCATGAACACACACACTTTGGCACCGCGCTAATAGCTGACGAGGCCGAGAGTGCACAGTGCCTGGGGCCACGCAGCCGCCTGGAGCTTGGGCTCTGATTTAGAAGAAGCCTAAGGGAGGAGCAGGGAAGGATAAGGTTACGAGCGTGGTGTCCAGTCCGGCAGCTCTTCTTCTGGCTTAAAACAGATACACAGCCTGTGTTCCCTAGCTCTGAAAAGCTAGTTCTTCCTTGGTAGGTGATCACCAAGCCCTGCTTGCTTACTGATCAGACCAGGGGGGTTAAAGTCTGAACTTAAACTTGCCTGGCAAGAACCATGGCTGGCCCACACACACAGGGTCTACAGGTGGCCTTCTCTGTCGCGGGCGACCCCTGACCCACGAACTCAGATCTACCCCGGCATATGCTGACACATAGCTCTCCCCAAACACATGGCTAGCTCTTAGAGCCACATGCCAAAACAAGCTCTGCCCACCTTTTGCCACCTCTCCGCCTGCCCCGCTGACGTCTTCGTCTCCCTCTTCGTCTCTTTGCCCCAGCTCCTCGGATCTAAAAAAAGGCTCGTTCTCTGTGTTGATGATGGAGGGAATGGTAAATACACAGACAAGGGAGGTTATGAGAGGGTGAAAGTGTGTCGATGAGACCCGAGCATTCACGCCAGCTCATGACCGCCAGCTGACCTGCCATGCTCAACAGCTGCCGTGTTTGAAGTTCGCCTTCGCAGCTCACATTTCGCTCGGGGACTTTTCCTGACAATATTACTCAGAAGAATAATCTGCTGGGTTGAATTCTTCGGTATCACCCAACCCGTTTCTACTGCTGCTCAGAGCTTAGCACAGGCTACTGATCCAGCTCAACCCGGACACTTCTCACAGACTTCAATGTGCCGCTACCAGGAAGGCCACAGTTACTTCTGTGAAAATGTATACACCAGCACTTACGCAAACACACACACACACACACACATATACAGAAACATGGGCAGATGGAGCGAGACAGGTTAATGCGCCTGTATCCTGATGAGAAATGAGGTGTGGTCTGTTCTCATCCTATGGGGATCTACTCTTGTACACACTTTCAGGGTTCTAGCTATCTATCACCCTTAAGGGATCGTTGGTTTGTCACTCTGGTGGAAGCCTTAACTGTTCTTAAACAAAGGATTTCCCTTTTGGAAAAGATTTCTTTTGGAACTGTCGACATTCCAAAGATCTCTTGAGAATATTCCCACATTTTGTCCCCATTCCACCACACCAATACTATAAGCAAATCCCTGTGCTGAATTAGATGAACACTTTCGCCTGGGTATCTTGAATTTGTCCACATGTCGAAAACACCATTTTGACAAAACCGCTTTGTGACCAGTACAGCAGTCATCACTCAATAATGGAGTCTTATAGAGTTCATCTACAATCTGAAAAGTTCTGTCTGACTGCCTGTTTTCTGCCTCCTGATGTAAAATTAAATCCGCTTTTGTCACTGATGAGAGCTAAAATGTCACCAACAAGCAATCACCTTTATAGCAAACATTAGAATACAACGATCAGCCATAACATTCACACCACCTGCCAAAGCAGCCCATCAAAACCGCTCTGGCTGGATCGAACCTTCACATTCTAGGCAACAATGATGAGCCAGGATCCTGTCACTGGTTCACAGGTTGTCCTCCCATGGACCACTTTTTGTATGTATTAACCACTAAATGCCGGGAACAAACATGCTGTTCTGACCCAGTTGTCTAGACATCCCAGTCACATTATCTTTGAGAATTGTTCTCCCTAACTAATCCCAGCCTGGCACCGGTCCAACTGTAACAAGATAATTTAAACCGAGCTACCTTGCTGCCTATTAATATGACATTTTAAAAGTATAACATTTTTTACAGGTGAACATTCAGCGAGACCTACTATGATGTTAAACTGTGTATCATACACCCAAAATGAATATAGGTAAGCAGGTCTGCTATGCTATGGACAGCTTGCGATTTGAATGTTTATCCATATACCATAGTGTACAGCACTTTCTGTAAGTGCACACACAGACACTCTCTCTTTCTTTCTACCTCTTATGTATATTGAGTAGTTAATGATAAGAGCATAGTTTCCTGGTAGCGATGCCCAAGGCAAGAGTGCAGCTACAGTCTGTTAATGGTACAAGAGTAAGAAAACAGCTCCAGCGCCTAACAGGCCTCCAATCCAAGAATAATGCACCTAGCCTGCCACCTCATAACACTTACGCCTGAATGACCAGCCTCTCTCTTTCTCTCTCTCTCTCTCTCTCTCTTTCTTTTGCACACACGCACTCAAAAACACACAATCTTGCTTATATACTATAACATATTCCTTATATACAGGCACTGTCCAGCTAGGTAACAGCACAGTGTGATTAAATTATAACAGATAATATCTGAGACTGAATTCAATCACATTTCTCTGTGAACAAATGCTTTATGGATAAGCAATTCTATAACAAATGTGCTCACTGTACACCAAAGTGCCAGAAAAACTGGTACTTTTGTAAAGAAGAAAAAAAAACTGATACAGATTTGGTTGTGGCTCCATAATGGTATGGGGTTTGTTTAGCTGCCCCTGATATGTGCCTCCTTTCTGCATTCTCCTGATGGGTTTGGCCTCTTCCAACAAGACAATGCATCACCACACACGTCTAGAGACTCATTTGAATTTAGAGTTTTGCTTTGACCAGATATCAACGTTACCAAACCCACCTGAGATGCCATGTGACGTGCTGTGGAACACAGAAATCCTACACCTTAGAATACAAGAGAATAGTGGACCATTCTGAAGGAAGCATGGTGATCATGCACAGATGATCTGATTTCCTCAGAATGCTGTTGTTCCTAGAGGAACTTCCATGACGATGATCCTGGATAATCAATGCTATTTATCCATTTATCAGCTTTAAGGGCTTTCCTTAACGGCATCAAACATTTTTCCATCAGATTGTTAGTGACGATATTGTGTCACAGCAGGTAAGCTGTATCTTTTCTGTCGTGCGGCTTATATCTTAATGAACTAATATAGCACATAGGCTCAACTTCCGTATCCGAGGTATGCATCTTTGTGGTTCTTTTTGAAAGTGAAAGTGAACTATTTGCCTACTGTGTTTGCACACAGAGGAATGTGACCTCCGCATTTAACCCATCCGTAC
>JAOVVF010000048.1:15100083-15117893 GCA_028565595.1 Duopalatinus emarginatus
AGTCGTGTCTTGCCCTGGGTGGGAATCGAACCCGCGACCTTCCGGTCACGAGACCGGTTCCCTAGCCACTAGGCCACGGCTGCCCGCACTGCATGGTCGCACTTGAAATTACATCATAGCCAGATGCTAAATCTGATTGGACAAAATCTGTGTCTGTCCTGGATCAAGTTAAAAACTGTAGGAACAGCAACCCGAGGAAATCTGTTCATGCGTTCATGCACCATGGGGGAGCTACCAAGTATAAACCCAGTGTACCAGTTTTGCTGGTACTTCAGTGTATACACACAATGAATACCCGGTGACATTCCGCACACATAATGCAGTAAAGCCGCATGATTTTTCCCTAGACCGAAAGAATCAGCAGTGTCATATTCTCCCACTTTCACTGCACAGCTGAGCCATCCCACAACAAAGACGCCAGAGGTGGAGCTTCACTTAAACATGTGTACGTAACATATGAGTACGACTTGAATCAGGAACAGACAATTCAACGCACGCCTTTGCTGCTAGCATTAAATATATATTGCTTTTCCATTTTATGAAACCTCTGTTCTTAATAGAACAGACGACTGATCCCTTACAAAGCGTCTCTGTCCCGCACGCCGGTCTCTACAACCTCTCCTCTGAAGTTCAAGTAAAGTTGAGAGGTCAAGAGGTCAAGGCGGTTCGGTTGCCGAGCTGTTGGGAAGGGGGCAGACACACATGCTGTCTGGACGCTGGGTTGGCGAGGGGGTGGAATGTGTGTGTGCGTGTGTGTTTGTATGTGAGTGAGTGTGTGTGGACCCCTACTCTTCTCCTTTTATCCCTCACACTTCCGCACACACATCACAGTCTCTCGCTGAGGACTGGGCCCAGCTCCCAGAAACACACAAGCAAGCACGAACACATGGATATGTACCCAAGCAAGCAGACACACATACACCCCCCCCCAAACACACACACACACACATAGAGAAACACAGCCTCGTCTCGTCCACACTTTATACTCACACTTAACTAATCTCACTCTAAACTCTCCCAGAGTAAATAAGCTCACAAATCATGATGTATATGAAACGATAGCCTCCAGTTTACATTCTTCCACAGGAGGAAGAAACAAATACAAACTTGTGGAGTGATGCTACGTTTTCAGCACCGAACACGTGATAACGTTCACACACTCCTGTTGAATGCATACTTCCTGATGTATGTCTTAAGAATATAAAATCGGAGAGGAAAAGAAATATAGGAATGAGATAATTCAAGGGTTACTCAGCAAATTTTGCTAAGTTAATGGCATTGCTGAGCCCCACAAAGAACTCGACTATACGACTACTTAAAGCAGTATTCCAGCGTAACCTTCAGCCACTTTATCCGGAATGCACAGGCAATTAACCCAAAGTACTGAGATTAATTTCCCTGGACTGACAGAAGAAAGGAAAACTCATCTCGTCCTATTATGAAAGCCTAAGCATGTACACTACACAACACACGCACACACACACACACACGCGCACACACACACACACACACATACACACACACACACATACACACACACACACACACATACACACACACACATATACACACACACACACGCACACACACACACACATATACACAATATTATTTTAAGATTTAGTTATCATTAGGTACAGTATATAAAGTAGTAAGTGCTTATTCCGATTGAGAAATCTTCAAGGCTGTCTGTCCGGGATTCACAGAAGAACCGTAACAGGTTCCCCAAGAAGCCTGGAGCTCATACTAGACATGTTTCAAATCCACATTTTAACTTAAGTGTTATACTTCGCTGTTTTACTGATTATCGAATACATATTGCTACATATTTAATCATTCAGTTACTGATTTATCTTACTTAGCTCAGTTACTTTCTTCAGCTGTAAAGGCATTTGTTTGCAATTTCTTTAGTATAAAAAAATCCTCAAATCCTCTATAATTTAAAAATGTTAACAAGGAATAGTTATATCTGCCAATCAAGAACTTAATATGTTTAAATAGTTACTGAAAAATGTTACAAATTATTTAATTTCAACTGAAAATTGTTATAATTTGTTTTTTAGCTGAAAAAATTTATTTAATAAAGTACACGTGAGATCCACATTCAAGTATTTATTAAAGGCAGATAGGTCAGTTATTTTATTTGAACTGATAAATGTTAATAATTATTTCTTCTTTGAGTGAAAGAATGTTACAAATAATTTTATTTAAACAGAAAAATTATATAAACTGTTCTTATTTGAGTGGAATGTTATAAATCATTTTATTTAAACTAGAAAATGTTAGGATTTATTTTTATTTCAGTGGAACAATGTTATAATTTATTTTGTTTGAACTGATAAAGGTTATTTTGATTTTAATTATTTTATAATTAAAATGAATTTGTTATCATTTTGATTTATAATTATTTTTATTTGAGGGGAACAATGTTGTAAATTATTTGATCTGAACTGATAAATGTTATCAATTATTTTTATTTGAGGGGAACAATGTTGTAAATTATTAGATTTTTAACTAATAAATGTTATAAATTATTTTATTTGAGGGGAACAATGTTGTAAATTATTAGATTTTTAACTAATAAATGTTATAAATTATTTTATTTGAGGGGAACAATGTTGTAAATTATTAGATTTTTAACTAATAAATGTTATAAATTATTTTATTTGAGGAGAACAATGTTGTAAATTATTTGATTTGAACTGATAAATGTTATAAATTATTTTATTTGAGGAGAACAATGTTGTAAATTATTTGATTTGAACTGATAAATGTTATCAATTATTTTCTTTGAACTAAAAAGTTGTTTCTTTAAACACTTTAAAACTAATCTTCATCACTCTAATTGGACACACCACAGTGTATCACACACCACATATTTACGGTACTGGCACGTCGATGAGTGTTTGATCTCTAGGCTTACCAGGTCAACCCTCCGAACCCGCCTGCCTTTAATAAAGCACTCGTTTAGAGTCCCATTAAGAGAGTAAGCAGTTAGTTCCACAAAGATTTAGGTATCGTTTTGTTTGGTGTTGAAAAACCTTAGACTGGCAGTGTGTATGTAAACAAAACTACATGCATTACACTCTCCAGGGCTGATGAGAGGGTTTTTCACATTTGGTTCTCTCTAAGCTTTAGTTGTATTCATGCACAACCAGGTGGAAACAGAGGCATTTTTGTGTTTACTTTAAGCTACGCAGACTACGTTGAAAACACACAACCACATCTGGCACAAATTCGGATGCCTAAAAAAGGCAATTATACAGTTTTGGAGCTTCATTAACAAATACCACTGACTTAGGAATTCACAGAGGTGTTTTCCAATTATATGAGTTCTCTTAGACGTTCACCAGAGACCTTCACATACAGGGGTTCAGTTCTCACAGTACAGAGTAATGTGTTTAATTATAGTATGTGTTAATTACACTATACATTAGGCAAACTTAATAAAACAGTGATACATTGTTGTAATATAGTCACATTATGTTTAGAGTCAGTTCTGGTGAGTAATATTTATTCTTCGATTATATATCCTTTTCCACAGACGAATCTAGATGAATGTTTTAACACAAGGTCCATCAGCTTTCGAACCTGTTTTGCAAAAAAAAAAAAAAAAAAGAGGACAAAAAGGACTTCCTCCTGACCACTGGTGGCAGCATTGCACTGAGCCTCAAAGGGGAAACTGTACCACTGACATTATTTTATTCTCCTCCTTTAAAAAGAAAAAAAACCCCAAAAGACTCATTTGCTCATTTCTAAGAGCTCTATGCAGCAGGAGAGTGAAGGCTACACACCCCACCCTTCCTGCTGCCTTTTTTTAAACCAGGGTCCTGTGCTGCTGGCCCTGGCCTATTCCTCTCAACACCCCCATAAAGATGACAAAGCCCTGATCAAAGTCGCTGGCTGCCCCCTGGGTTCATCTCAATGTAATGTCACTCACAGTGCAGGGCAAACACACACACACACACACACACACACACACACACACACAAACACACACACACACACACTAACGCGAGGGATCCTAGTGTCGAGTCACAGGCAGTGTAAAAACAGGAGGAGTTGTTCGAAAGGCACTCAGAAGCCTGCTTGGCTGAAAGTGACACCGAAAGAGCAGTAAAAGAGAGGAGAAAATGACATAGCTTTAGCACGTCAGGACAAAACTTGCTAATGGAGAAGACATGCTATCTGAGCACCACGGTTCTGCGAAAGCCATTAGCTGGCCTTGCTCCAGTCAGAGATTTCCGGTGGCCGTCTTCTCCCGTCTCTCTCTTTCTCTCCTACTCTAGCATGTCCTGCCGCGGGAGGCGGCTCGTGTTTCTCCTGGGTCTACGTGGTGGGCATCTCCAGCACTGAACTTGACCATTTGAACCGGTAGTAGTCGTCATCTTTGAGCATACACAGCAGGAGAGGAGCGCAGGGGAAGTGTGTTTGAAATAGTTCAGAGATGCCTTTGATCCGGCAGCTACTCAAGCACTCAACACACACTCGATACACACACTAAAACGACTGCACAGGACAGGGAGCAAAAACTGTACAGCTAGGATGATCGGAAATAAAAGATTACATACAGGGGTCAGAGGTCACCAGAGGAAGAAGGAATACAGGGTGTGAGCTGAGATTTCCACATACAGCATGACGCCTAGTTGATCACTAGGGCACTAATGTGAAGTGTTATCTAGCTGTCTACATGTGATGACCTTCCTGCATATACACACCTGATTCAATTCACAAACGAACGGCGGTTCCGTGTGACGGTACACACATGCATACCCTTAGTTCCCCCGTGTAACCCAATCTTAATCATCTCCGAGCTAAAATAATAAAAACGAGTTCACAAGCCCCTTCTCAGAACTGTATATATGAACAGCCAAGCACCTTAAAAAATTTATGACTCGCATGGTGTGTGGCTCAATTTTCTCACACACCCGAGAACACACAAATGCGTTCTCATCTGTCTCACACCAGGCTGATGGGCTTCTGAATGTGGACCACTTAATTTACTGAAAGCATGTTCCGTCTTGCTCTGCTCCCATAAATTTGAGCAGCAGGGCTCAAGTAGTTAATGAGTTGCTCGTAAAACATGAATGCAGAGGTCGAGGCATTACAACGCGTGATATTGTGCATGAAAAGCATGTGAGAAGTTGGAGGGGCTGCTGGCTTTCTCCCAGGCCATCTGACCAGCTGGCCAAGAGTGAGAAAGTGGGCTGCAGGAGGAAACACAGGAAGCAGAGAGAGTGAGAAAGTCAAGAGACTTTGAGTTCGATCACCTAAGCTCGAGCAAGGCCAAAGCATTGTACGTGGTAACAAAGAGGCTCGTCAAATGTTGACGTTTCTAATGCTGGTGTTTTTGTTGTCTTTTGAGTTTTAATCCGGGCTGCGGTGACACCCAGACTTTGGGGGAAAAAATAACGTGTGAAAACGCCCAACGGTAGTTACGTTGTTGATGTTTGAATAAAATGCATCAAATTGCTTTCCACAATAAACACCAGGCGCAAATGAATTTTCTTCTTGTGGGGCTGACAGGAAGTCGTTGGAGGAAAGACCTGATACTGTTCTCATTAGAACGAAGAGAGCCCATATGAGGGAGGGAGCCAATCAGAAGGCAGGACATGAGGGCATGGGGAAGGATGTGCAATTAACCCAATCAGCTCGATAAGGAGGTAAGGGTGAGCTCTGCCCATGTGCTGAGAACAGAGGAAGCAACATTACCTCCCTCCCCGAGGCAATGGCGCAAACATAAACACAGACACACAGATACTAACACACGTGCCGACGTGAATGTGTGCATTCATCCACAGCATAATCAGTGTGAGAGGGCTCGGGGTCAACGCTGTCTTGAGTCCAGGAGTGTCCAGGAGACATTAGCGTTCCCTCTGTATTTGAACCCGGTCATCACCTGCTCTCCTTCTGTCTCATCAAGGGTGAGCCAATAGCTTGGGTTACTTGGATTTGACCGCTTTTAAGATGACCCTTACACAAACAATGCACCTCAGTTAAGAAGCGATGTGTAGATGAAAGCCTGCACATCTCTCGGCCCTTCTGTGCTAGCCTTCCAGAGCAGGCCACAGATGGCCTTTGCTCTGATCAAAAGCAGAAATGTGATTGAGGAAGATGGCTGATATGATGAAGGGAAACGTTCACATCAGTGCCTCGATACAGACCTGACTACTCTGAAGCTCTTCCACAAGCAGGCGGATAAATAAAAGCAGTGCGACGATCCGAATTTCCGTTCCGACTTAACCAATGGCGAAACGTCATGGGAGCTTGAACTGTTTGCTCCTGCCCTATGCACAATTATTGCTTTCATTCCTGAGTGTTGACTGATTTTTTTTTTTTTTACAGGCATCATTGGGAGGAAATTAGATGTGATATGTTTTATTCGACAGCTTAGCGTTTATCACAAGAGTTTACTTGAAATGCTTAGCGTGTGACTGCAATCAAAACAGAAGAGTGAAGAGTCATTTAATACCATTATAAAGCAGCAGTTCAAGTGTAATGAGGTTTCTGGTTTTATTAGCAGGCATGACACTCGCCTGACAGACTGGAAAGTGTGACTGATCACTTACTGTACACTTGGGGATGAAAGAAAGAGAAGAGATTAAGGGAGAGACAAGCAGGGAGGTTAAGAGCTAAGGAAACAAGATGACAGGGTTGTGTGTGGAAGAAAGCGGTAATTGCTAGCAATCAGCAACCCAGAGTTGGGGATAATTTGTTGACGTGAAGTGTTGGTTACCAAACCCGCCATTACTGTAAACGTGTCAAGAGATAGATGCTGTGTTGTGCTGTACACAAGGCTATGCAAGGCTACATGTGTAACGTGTGTATTTTTACCTGTGGCTGTGCATATAATAAGAAGCAAAGGGTGTGAGACATGGAAATAGCTGGTTTGGGTAGCTTAGCCTGTCCGTGACCCATCGCTTCGTCTAAAACATGCACCCGGTGCACCCTTCATTCTCCCTACTGCCTGACCTGGAAGAATCCAGGCTGGAGAATGAGACGGGAAAGAAGCAGCAAGCCAGCTTTCATCAACAGCACCGCGACAGCCACAAGAGCAGCGTATCTGTAAAGAGGCGTCAACATGGAGCCAGGCCCCAGGCACACCTTCAGGCTGAGCCATTGTGTTGCAACAAGCCTGACCATTCACAGAGCCTACGTGTCGCTAAACTGCACTAATGAGTGTGACCACAATCACAGGGCCCCTATTCAGGAGCACAATGCGTAGGCTTGGTCTAAGCACCGGACATGGGGAGAAGCAAAAAAAGGGGTCAGAACTGGGTGCTCCGGGGCACTTGCCCAAGCTCTCTCGGCACACACTTTAATGACCGGCCAATCAAGAGAAGGACAAGACACAGGAGGGGGAGCGTAAGCCACGATAGCACAGCCGCTCAGCTCGTCTGCTGTACAGAAACATTATGTTCTCACTTCCTTTCTTTAAACCACATTCGAAGGCAGAAGCACTTGCCAGTGTAAACAAGTCGAGTTTTTCCGCCTAATGGATGTTGTGGCTTTATCAGACGTGCTATCCGGGCTCCGTCTTTCTTTTGACAAATTACCGTATTAAAATACTAGGAAAAAAAATAGTTCATGATATTTTATACATAAATTTCACGACTGTTTTTTCTGATAGATTTAAAAAAGCTATACTACTGTGGTCTGACAAAATAAAGAAAAAACAAGGCAAGCAGCACTGGTCATATCAGCATGGTGGCTGGAAAAGCAGGCCATGTCAGCTTCTATCAAGTGGAGAAGGCTTTTTCACAGGAGCTATTTTCAAAGCTCCCAGGAGCAGGGCAGGATGGCCATTAAAACCCTGTTAAAACACTTCTGATGTTGTCAGCGGCCGCGAGGTGGAGTGGCCCAGTCCGATCGTCGAGATGCTATCTCCCTGCAGCAGTTCACCACCGCTGTCAATACTATGAGCTGGAAGGTGCAAGATGAGCAACAACCTAATTTGGCCATCAAAGTTTCATGTATTTTCCCCAGGCAAAAGCAGAGGAGAGCTGGAAACGAGGGGGGCCTGCTCTATCTCTGCTGACTGACCTTCACTCCTGAACCTTTTAAAACCCTTTAAAATGCACAGCTTATACTCTCATGTATTAAAAGGAAGATGGGAAGGAAAAACCGTGCTGGTCGCACTTTTAAAGTTCTGACCTCGGGCTGAATTACGTTCGCGACATTTACACGTATAATAGTGACCCTTTCAGCAAGCTCGCTCTGACCTCGAGATGCTTTCACCTCAAGAGCAGAGGAGAAGAGCTTTTATTTATTCAATATAACCGCAACATCACCACATACCAACATCAGAACATTTGGAGAAATTTTAGCGCTGCATCCTACCACACACACCTTTAGCCACTGGTGTGTTTTATGCAATACTAGCAAAATGTGATGCAAAGAGTGTAGAAAAATCGATATGGGGCCAAAGTACTTGAAAGCACTCAGATAAAATAAAGTAGCAGAAGAAAGAAGGAAGCAAGATGTGGTGCTGATCCTGGACTTAGGAGTAGTGATGTGTGCTTGAGAATCATTTAACCAGTTAAATAGACATTCAGCTTAAACACAGCTAATTTCTGCGCATGCATAGAACAAGTGATGGCTCATGTCTGGTGTTCATCAGCTTCATCACTGGTAAGAAGATCTATGCTTCTACACTAAAAGCTGGTGGTGGCTTCAAAATAGTATGGGGTTTGATTAGCTGGCATTCCACGGGACCCCTGGTACATCTACAAACGTCTCTGACAGGTGAATGGTAACTCCTCTTTTCTGAGTTACACCAGTACATGTCCTGCATTTATTAAGCTGGGTTTGGCTACCACACATGTCTAGAGACACCGCATTATGAATATAGGAACACTTATGTAAGTAACCAGATCTCAAAGTTATTGTACATATCTGGGATGCCATGCAACATGCTGTGGAACACGGAAACCCTACACCTCAGAATACAATTGGAATTGTGGAGCGTTCTGCAGGAAGTATTGTGTTCCTTCCATCCATCTATCCATCCATCCGTCCGTCCATCCATCCATCCGTCCATCCATCCATCCAACCATCCATCCGTCCAACCATCCATCCGTCCATCCAAGTGTTGCCTCACTTTAAATACAACAATATTACATTCTATTATGAGGATTTGAGAGCTTTTTTTATACGGAACAATCAGTGTCAGGTTTTTACTGTAGTATAGTTGACTGGGTTTTTTTTTTTCTGAGACGATTCAGGAAAACATTTGTTCAAGCTCCTCTACTGCTTAGATAGCGGAGGAATACCAAAGGGTTTTTGCAACGCAATCCCCAGTCAGGGTGACAAGGTTAAGCCGAGACACAAAATACACAAAGGGGTTTACTGACCAGAGCTCGGTCTGTCATAGTGACACATCACAATCACCTAGACCAGTGGGTAAAAGTTTTAAGATGATTCACACAACATGGAGCATACTGACAGCATATGGTGTGTGATAGTTATGTCTTTTGGATGTCCTGTACATAAAGTAGTGTGTGATATTTATGTCTCGGATGTCCTGTACATGTGTGTTTGTATATGTAACAGTATTGATTAAGCAGAGTTTAAGGAGAAGGGTGTCTTGGAGAACGTGGCATGACAAACTGTTTTAACCACACTGGAGGAATGTGCTGGTTGTTTGAGCTCATTTTGCTTTAGCACTCTATTGTGAACCCATGACATGGCCAGGAATACACACACTGCAGGAGAGAAAGCTCATGAATAAATAATAAGAAGGGAGTCGATGTGTGGCTGAGGCTTGGACTGAATTCTGACACATCAGAAAAAAGCTGTCAATGAGAAGGGAGGAAAGGGGACAGACTGTAGTATAACATTCAAATAACTAATGATAACATCATTAGTTCTACAATACACAGCCACACACACACACACACACACACACACACACACACACAAACACTACTTATACTAAATACCATGCAGCTTTGAATTGATCTGATTGAAGAGCAAATTTCACAACACAAATTCCACAATAATGAGAAAACCATGCTTATTTTGCTTGCAGGAATGTAGCTCAACAAAAACCACAGGGAGAAAAGTGGCAAAACTCTCACCTCAGGGGCAGATATGAGTATTGAGGACAGTGTGACCCGGACAGAGCATTTTATCATAAGCACGGCTCTGGGAGGAGGCCAGTGTGATAAAAACAGATTTAAGGAGCCTCCAGGCTCCAACTCACTGAGCTCTTTCACAGCTTTCACAAGTTCTCAAGCGGGGGGGGACAACTATGAAGGAAAAGGCTGGGGTATGTGCACCAGTGCATGCGTGTATGATGGGCCAACGCATATGTGTGTTTTGTGCACCCCCCCTGCACACATGTCCCCTGCTGCGCTGGAGTTTATTTACAGGAAATGTGCGGGGAGCATCACGCCTGGCTGCCTGATGCAGAGTGACGTGGCGTCTCCAGTGAAAGTAGAAGTTAGCATGTCAGGCAGGTCAGCATGGGGCAAGCAGACAGTCAATAAAATATTCAGCGCACTGCTCTGCAATCATGGATCTAATGCTGCAGAAAAGCTGGCAGAATTCAGAGTCGTCGAGTTTTCAGATCAGACTCGTTCCTTTATGATCTAATCGACTCTATTGGCCCGCGTGCGCCTGCACAGGAAACGGAGCACTTTTTCTGCTGGAGGTAACACAAGGCCATGGTCCAGCTAGTGGAAGTTCAAAAGTGCACTCTGACCTATTGGAGGTTGTTACAATACAGCACACAATACACAATGCTCTCCATCGCTGCCACCAAAACCTATTTTAAGCTCATTTCTATTTTTCACTTTCCTTGGCCTATTTCTTTTTTTTTTTTTTCTCAACATCCTTCCTGCCTCTCAGTACAAACTAAATATACGGTTGACTTCAGCAACCAATGCATCTTTCCATTGTGTTAGTGTCAGACGCAGTGCTCCACATACTCACAACATAAGATATTATTCCTGGTTTCAGCTCAGCTTTAAAAAATGGATGATATGCAGATGTTAGAAGTCATACGCTGTGATTTGAATACTTCCAGACATGCCCAGTATGCCCAGTAGATCAATTCACATCATTAGTATCATAGCTATACACTAAGTACTGGAAGAACTTGTACACCAGTCTAATACTTGGTTAGTTCCTTTATGGGGCATGGACTCCACAAGCTTGAACACCAATACTTCACAATTCTGTTGTATTCTACTTTTAGCTACTTTATATATATAATTGCACTGTTTCACCCAAATGAGGATGGGTTCCCTTATGAGTCTGGTTCCTCTCAAGGTTTCTTTCTCTTGTCATCTCAGGGAGTTGCCACGGTCACCACCGGCTTGCTCATCATGGATAAAACGTCTATAAATGTATAATCTGTTCTGTTATTTCTGTAAAGCTGCTTTGAGACAATGTCCAAAAAATGTTTTTCTGGCACTTTAATGTGAATGGTAGTTTAGAAAGACAAACATGATTCACACTTCAGGCAAGAATCAGGATACTTTACAGAATCACTTCTTAGCATATCGACATTCTTTCCTACAAATAACACGGTTTTACCATTTTCTTGTAAAGAATATGCTAGTGGATGCATTTGTGCTGCAGAATACATTCATCTTAAACATGTCATGGTATATGATGTCCTGCTGCAGGAGTCATGCTGACTCACAGTGGCACCACGTTCTTAAAATTATATAACCCCAACCCAATATGCTCGGATACAAACTGCAGACTGGCCTCTCGGTTAGACGACCACAGCTTGTGGCCCGACGAGTGCTTGTGTATGTAAAACACAGTATGAACACAGTATGAGCACCTGCCTTTGATTTCTGTTTCCAACACATCGAGATGCCTTGGGAAACAAGGCAAGGAGGGAAAAAGGTACCGTTTTAATAGTTTACAATTGAAAGCTAACCTTAGGTCAGGTGGTGTTGGTTTTTATTTTCTAAAGGCACGCCATAATACACCACAGAAGTCCCGAGGCCCACAGCTTTTAGATGCTTAGCGCTGCTAGCTCAGGCATGCTTTTGCACACAGGCCGGACTCGAGTAAATAGCTCTGATCAAAAACATTCCATTCCACAACACCATGAAGAGTGCAAGAGAGGGGGAAAAGAGCGAAGCAGAGTTTGAAAACAGACCCTCTCCGTATTCTATAATTTTCACAACAGCTAATTGTGCTAGACCTCCCACAACAAAGTGCTACACACTGCGACAGAAGTGCATGAGGAGATAATCAGAAGGACAGACACCATTTGATTGGTGACGTACACAGAAGAACGTCCATAAATAGTCTGAAGATAGGGATTGTATAGCACATCTAATGTATCGTGAATGTGTAATTAATAATAGCTGAGCGTACTCAAGATGTCCAGGGGCCCCGAATGATCTTTTCCTCTTAACTGACATACTGCAGATGAAGTTAAACACCACTGTGGGTGACGGAGGGGGTAAAAACCCCGTCCACAAAATAACTTAGGGAATGTTCCAGGTCTGTAGTTAGTAATACAAAGCTGACCTTCAGGACAATGGGGCATATTTTTCCAAGATGTAGAAAACTGATAGCAAGCATGACAAAGACTCGCCTCTCTTCTAGCTGCAGCCGTGCCGTGAGAAAAGAGGCCTGGTTGCGCATGTAAGCACAGGAGTCCGTTTCATTGATGGCCATTCATTACCATCTTAAACGTGGCGTCCCATGAATGAAGCCGGGGTCTCGGCATAGCTCAGCCTCCTACTCACACGACTAGCTGAGGCTCTCACACTGCGCCTGGTCTGCAGCACTGCCCACCCTGGAAAGAACGACTCGGAAAAGCGGCCACATTTGTTTCTACTTAGGTTATATGATCTTTGAAGGTCTAATTTGAACAAATCCTCCGCTGCAGCCGCAAACTGTACCGTTCTTGTGAGACCTTTAATACGCAGGCTGGCACTAATGTTGCACTAAAGTAAATATAGAGGCGAGGCGAGGGTTCAGTGCGGCAAGGGCCCGGCGTGGTCAAGCCTGAGCCTTCCTACTCATTACTGACACGAGACTGACATAAAGTAAACTCCAGCTCCCACACCCTGTCATTTAGCAGCGAGCGAGCTTTCGCTGGCACACCCTATAAACACCCTTTTCCCCTGACAACACGACGTTCAGCACTTTACAGTTTCGGTTATTAAAAGCAAGAGAGGCGAGAGTGAGCAGACAGAAAGAAAACACTTCCGAGTAAAAGCACAGAAGTGTGAGAGGAAGAGGGTGAAGAGAGAGAAACTAAAAGATGCAGGAAGGGCTAAGGTGTGCCTGGGGACAGACAGGCTGCTCTCCTCCATGCAGATTTTCTGCTGCTGTGACCCACTACTAGTGACTACTCTTTCCACAGTGCACACAGAGGCTGCAAAGCTCTGGAGGAACTGGCGTGTCTGAGTGCACCCTGGTGAAAACTTAATGACATATCCTGTCCAGTCCTCATATCACTCGCCACAAAGATGTGGTCTTAGCCCTCTCAACGAAGCAATCAACGAAGCAACGGATTCATCAGTGGTGCGTTTCCCCCCCGGAGTAAAATACTTAAAGCACTAGTAATGGTTTCAAATACTTCGTCTGGAACATGAGAGTAGCCTGACAGTTCATAAAACATCAATGCTTCAGTAGAAGCCAGTAGGACCAGTAGAAGAACTGTATACACCCCCATTCCTGTACACACCACACTATAGAACATGCTCATGGAATGGAGTCTGACCTGATTTAGACTGGATGTGTGTGATAACTGTGAGGTTTCTGCGTGGGTGAGGGTTAGGCCTACAGAAGAAGATGGTTCAGATCAGTCTCCACCTCTGGACAGTTTGTCTGTGTAGAAAAGACTAGGTTCGGTTTGTCAATTCCCATCCACTAGCTAGCTCTTACCTATCACATGACAGCTTGCATACATGAACCTGCAGACCATCCATGATGGGTTAGTGTCACTCTGACTGACACCATAGGATACTATCACACCCACCAGAAATTAGGGCCAATTTTGGTCTCCTGGACCCTTTACCATAAAGGGCTATGGCATCGTTGTTATTGACATATTTGGACAATATGGTGAAGACTTGTCTTTCATGGAATTGGAATCCCAATTTAGGAGTTTTTCACCAAGCCAGACGAACATCATTTCACTAAGGTAATCCACATGAACAATGAAAGGTCACCAAACAAATGGTGAAAGAATCTCAGAGGTGAAGAGGGGAACAGTAAAGGCGGGGTTACCTAACGTCTGGCAGACGACAGATCCCTGAATTTCTCGCTCACGCCTGCAAGACAGCAGCCGGTCTGGCTGGACACTGTGGCTTTGTCCTGCAACTTCACTGTAGGGTCCTATGCTGATTAAAATGCTGGCAGAAAATAAAAACTGTCCATTCACAGCACTGCCCTGAGGTTCTTATCTGAAATCATATTTTGCAGCAGTGCACAGGAACAAAGCTGGCCCAGTTCGGCGACTCGTCTTTTTGTCACTTTGCACAAAGAATGCTCCTCAAACGCGCCCCCGCATATCTGGCCCCTCAGGATGTGAAAGGATGTGGAGCTAACCAGACAGAGACACATTTTAAAACAGACTTTATGCAAACCCTGACATTAGAGATTAATGTAAGCCCTTCTGCAAAAGTTTTAATGAAATTCCGTGAGGGGGCAGACAAAGAGCTTTGGAGTGCAGACAGGATATGTTCTCAGACCAGCTCGCACATCAAGTTTTTGTTGTTGTTGTTCCCTGAAGAGGAACCTCTGGAAAAGACAACTGGTGTGAAACGGTCTTCATATAGAGCTAATCTTCCTGATAACTGCATCGACTGTCCTTTATTAAAATAACGCGTAGGTAGAAACACACCTAAGAGATAAATGATAAGAGATGGCACACAACTTTGACTCGCTGAAGTTCTCAAGCACATTATACACCACAAACTCAACCCTGTAACGGTTGCATATGGGACAATGTAACGTGCACATATGCACATGAGAGATGGAGTTGCCCATGTGTCTTGGCATGCTGAGTGTTGTAGCTCTAAGCTATCTGGACAGTAATGCCTGATTGGTGTTGTACAGTGGTAACATCATTGGTTCCCATGTGAGAGACCTGGGTTCGATTCCCGGTCTGGGCAGCCAGTCTGTGCTACACCAATAAGGGTCCCTGGGCATGACTCCTAACACTACATTGGCCTACCTGTAATACCAGTATCCATGCAAGTTGCTCTGGGTAAGAGCATCTGCTAAATGCCATAAATGTTAATGTAATGTAGAGCAGCCATTCAAACTATTTCTGCTATACCAAAAGGAAGGTGTCCTGTGTGTTTGCTGGTTTTTCCTCTCATCACTCCACATTACAACGTTCAATAACAGACGTTGTGTAGCATAATGAGTAGGACACTGCCAATGGTGGACATGGAAGAAACCCTGCGAGGAAGCAGACTCAAAAGGAGTCTCTACTGGGTGAAACCTGACGGTGGCAAGAACAGCTCCACGCTGGGCTCCATACTGTGCTCCATGGCCACAGTAGCATGATCCTCAATTACCTATTTTCATATAAAAGAATTAAAAAATGGCATGAGATCTTTAAGGAAAGGCAAAGAAATAAATAAAATTTTAGTGCATACTGAGTACAAAGCGTCCCTGCTGAAAGAGATGCTTAAAGCGTTGGGAGCCTCTGAAAAACCAGGCTGAGCTTAAACAAAAAGGGACAAGTTATATGGAGCCAGTATGAGAGCAAAGCAGACCGACCGCTGTGTCTCTTCCTCAATTCAACAGAAGAGAGACAGAGTTCAAGAGCCTTCTCACTGTCACAGCACTCTTGCTCTGAATCTCAGCATTCCAAATATTTACACTCGGTGGAGCCTAGGGCTGAGAGCACTGTTAGAGTTACGACACATCTTTTACAATGTGCTAACCTTCTGTAATGCATAACAGACCCAGAGAACAGATGATTTCTGAATGAGGGGAAAGATGAATAGTCATGAGTTTAAATTATGAGCTGCTTTTTTGTTTTCATGTATCTCTTCGGGTTCTCATGACTTACGGGAATAA
The DNA here is from genome assembly GCA_028565595.1 of Duopalatinus emarginatus. Lineage (NCBI taxonomy): Eukaryota > Metazoa > Chordata > Actinopteri > Siluriformes > Pimelodidae > Duopalatinus > Duopalatinus emarginatus. Next base: position 15,116,101 of record JAOVVF010000048.1, read on the forward strand.
ACGGCAACATTTTAGGGGCAATCAGATTTTGGATAACGTCCAGCCATACTGTTTGTATTTGCGGTATCGTTTGTTCATCGGGTTTTTTTGAGCATGCTCGAGCATCTACCCGTCACTGACATTACCATTCATATAAGATCGCAATCGTATAAAAATATAGCGAAAATTAAAGTGTGCTTTTAGGGCATGCTGAAATGGAGAATTTGATTAAGTTGCACACGGAAATGGTCAAGTGGTCAAGAAAGGAATGCAAGAATGGAATGAGTTTTGTAAATTTTTCATGCTGATTATGAATATAATGCAGTAAATAACTGTTATAAATATGAATTAGATTGCCAGTCATCAATGTAGAAAGTACTTCTGACTTGAAGAGAAGTCACTCTACAAATTGCTCTTTCCAATTAATCTTAATTTTTTTTCCTAAACGATTTTTCCTTTACTTCTTTTTTCTTGCCATTATGGATGACTGATGGATGTTAATGGCCTCCAAAATCCTGAGAGTCGTGCTGTCTTTACAGATAAAACTGTACTTTACAAAGTACAGCCTATATTTTATTATGGAAATTAAAGGCATATAATGACGTTATTGGATTTAAACACATACTTATGTCTAAATGTCGTAATTTATTTGGAAATAAAAACGCTCACAAACAAAGCATAACTTTTTCAATCTAACAAATTAAACCCGACCCCAGTGGAAGGGCCATGCAATTTATTCGATAAAGATCTCACATGCCAGACACATCTTTTCTCAGAGTGCCTTGGGCTACAGCAACTAATTTAGTGACCATTCCGTTATTGCGAGTATTCTCATCAAACTTCACCCCCTCTGTAAACTTCCTCACTTTAATCAAATTCAGATCAGCCTGTATTACACATTTTTCACATTCTTAGAGATAAGAACAAGCCACTTGTGTCCTCACTGAGCCCTTTGTGTATGTGTGTGTGCGTGCCTGTCTCTATGTGCGTGACATTTAACACGAGGAGATGAAGTAAACACACGTCTCCCACCATTGAAACTGGGCGGACAGTTTAGTAGACTGGCTGGCGTTTTGGGTTAAGTGGTTGTTTGGGTAGGCGGGGGGTCATCCTATGACATGCTGTAACTACGAGAGGCAGAAGACTTGAAACATCACAGTCTTCTTATTCACACTAACACAGTCTGGAGACGTTTAGGTAGAAGTGTGTATCAGGATTGATGTGGATAAAAAAAGTCATAGTGTAGCTAGTTTTTATGATCATATGGGTGTGTGGTCAGATGTAAAGCTTGTATGGAAGCCTAAACCATCTAATGGAAACATACAGTGCAATTATTTGCACTATGATCTAAATTTGCACAATGCTACCATTTACACTTCTGGTAGACGCTAACTGATTTTGGTTCTTTATACTTAGCAATGACAATAAACTAAATCTATCTATTATACAGGATATGGAGTGTGTGTGTGTGTGTGTGTGTGAGTGTGTGTGTGAGAGAGAGAAAGAGAGAGAGAGAGACGTTGTGTATTTATCTGAACCTATTCATCTTCAGTAAGTCCTATATCCTGGTCCGGGTTGATGTGGTTTAAATAACAACTTCCTTGTATTTCAGAAATAGAATTAAGCGTCTTAAAAATAGGGCTGTCAAACGATTTAAATTTGAATTGCAATGAATCTCAGAATTTCATATAGTTAATTGCGATTAATCGTATTTTTAAAATCTATGTAAATGAATACGGCTTTAAAGTGAAATGTTACAATTAAAATGGTGAACACATGTTATGCTAAAAGTACTTGTTAAAAACTGCTGGGAC
>JAOVVF010000048.1:15117993-15130826 GCA_028565595.1 Duopalatinus emarginatus
ACAGTACGTCATCCGGGAACTTTTCACCTACTGCTTGATGCATACTGCACATTCGGACACACTAGTCACGCTCGCGTTCTGTTTAGTACGGAAGTATGCAATTTCGGACGCAGCCTTACTCTTACTGAAGCAGCGCACAACAAGCCTCAACATCAACTATGGGTGAATCGCAGGGCCAAATTAGAAGTTGTGTTAAGGGCACTATTTTTTTTTAATCGTGCTAATTTGAGATCGCGTTAATGCGTTATTATTGCGTTAACTTCGACAGCCCTACTTAAAAATATATATTTTATAGATTAAATAATGACAGGACCAGAAAATAGGGAGTGGAATTAAAAACGCTCCTGTACACACCTCTGCAATTTCAGTCTGACACTGGACACTGACCAAAGCTGACCACAATGAGGAATTAATCACAAGGGTGGGGGTTGGGGGTGTAACGATATCCAAAATTCAGATATGATACAGTAAAAATAAATAATTACGTTAATATCTGTCTTATGTTTCCATTTTGAATTGATATAACCATTTAAGATTATAAACGTACAATAATTGGAATTTAATACGAATTCTGACTCTTAGCAGCTCTTTTATAGCACTGGCTGTGTCCCTAACTAATAAAATCACTGATTAAAAAAAATCATCCTTTTACTAACTAGTTCCTGTCTGAATAGTAATCACATACATTTAACATTTCAGCTACAGTTTTTAAACAATGCCGGTTTTAGTAGTAAATGACCCACTACAGATAGCAAGGAAAGACCACCTGAAGCAGTCGTCACACCTCACACACCACTCCCTGACCTCCCCAATGCTTTAGCACTGCTGAACTGGTCCCATTATCAGGTAATGGACCTGATGTTGTATTTTGAACATATCTGCCAGATTTGGCACACTGTACTGTTGTGGTCCATCATTAATTGCGTCTTAAGCTCTCTCATACACCAGAATTCAAACATGGGGGAATCTTCCAGTTCCAGTTTCAGGATGACGAAAGTCAGTGGTGTATCTTATAAGAAAAGCATATATTAGAAAATATCAATACTCCATACACAAAAAAAGGCCTGAGTTTACAGAACTGGTGACCAGAAAGTTGCCGGTTCGATCCAATACACGCCTGCTTCCTGGGTGCCATGGATAGGCTTCCCACTGCTCTGGGCAAGTGTGTTTGTTCACTAGTGTTAACAAAAATCATATGCATCTGTGTGCAAGCACAGTATGTCAATCGCTTCACTGTCACTTTTTTCTAAAGACGTGTGAGGTATTTGCACATTCGACTGCACATTTCTATGCAGTCCGTTGAATGTACTATTCAATAGCCATATCGAACGGAACAACACGATACGCTGTATCGTTAAAACTCTAGTCATCATGGACAGTTCGAAATCCTGAGCCTAATTTTAGCTGTACCCGAAAAGTCAGGAGGTGAGTGGCATTAGGTTGCTAGAAGCACAGGCTGTAATTTGTAAGCCTCTAGCGGCTTTCGGTGATTTGGTGTAGGCCTTCATTAGAGACGTGTTGGCAGTGATGATAAAGCTGAGCTTGTTTCCGAGTGATGATCCGTGCCAGGGACATGGCGAGAGGATAGACCACATGCAAGGCATTATCGATGCACTCTATAAATAATTAGAGACAAAGACAAGGAGTGCAGCTCTGATTTAGGTCCTGGTGCATAACTGTGAAACTTCACCAACTTCTTGGGAACTCATACAGTCACTCCGAGACGGCAGTAAACATGAGGCTCGAGTAAGACAGTGTGGCAAGACATGGTACCGGATCAACCTGGACCCACTTCATGAGCAGTAATTAAAAAGTGTGTTAAGATTAACCACTCCAGTCGAAGGTCTGGAACAAGAGCCCAGAGGAAGGAAGATAAGTTTGAGTGTTTTCCTGGCAAGCCTCGAGAGACTCCCAACTGCCCTTCAGTGAAAACATTTTGACTACGAGATCGCTGCTATCTCTCCTTGTATAATTTCTACCACATTCCGTTTACATTCTTCCAGGCATTTTAAGCATGTTGCTTTCGGAAATTGAGACACTCTCTTCAGATTAGGACACAATAAATCCTGCTGGCTTGTTGTGAGGCACAAATAAACCGAAGTAAGTGTTGATTTAAAAATACAAATTTGGAAGTGGGGAGAGGCACTCTTCCTGAGGAGGTTTCCGGAGAGCCAGTAAACATTATGCTGTCTGTCACTGCAGGAGTCAGGACAAGTCACGGTCAAACCGAGGTGGTGGGCGGATGATGCACACAGATCTCTCTCTCTCGCTCTCTCTGTGTGTGTGTGTGTGTGTGTGGAGACAGAGTGTCGGTGGGGTCAGTGTTCTCCACATCCAGGCCTGTTCGGCTGCCAAGTGTCCAGCTGCTGATAGGTGTCTTTTTACAGGGTGGCCCAGAGCTACACAGACCAATGGCGCAAACACACACAGCTCAGAACTGCACCACAGACATATGACTGCCTGTTTGTTTTCAATCACCAGGGTGCACAGAAATGATTAGCTTTATCATACTAAACAAACAAGCACAGGACAGTGATAGAGTGCCAATGTTGCTAACAAGAAAATCCTATCAGCGGAGACACACCAGAGAGTGTATGTCAATAAGAGGGAGATTTTTTCCAGTTATGTGCCAAGCAACAGAAAAAAAAAAAACAGTAAGGAAAAAATAATACACATTTAATCCATTTTTTACTGGACAATGAACCTTGTTCTGTAATGGTTTGTGGATTTACAGGTCAAAGTTGCGAGGGTGTACTTGATTTGACAATGCTATGCACGTTCATTTATTTATAAAAAAAGAGAGATACAAATTGTATCAGTAATTTCTGGGTAGCAAACAGTAGAATAAAGATTTGGTGATTCAGGCACTGCTAACACGACTTACAGGGTTATGTTTAAAAAATAGCAACAGGGTGGAAAGATGGAGAAAAAAACCAGCAGGTTTCTTCAGTTGATGAAATTTAAGAATCTTTCAATCACCCAAAATGTACTTCTGCAGATTTTGATTCATAACAGAATATATAGTTCAACATCTTTAACTGATATAAGAGCATGTACAGGCTCCCGAGTGGCGCAAACAGAAACGCGCTCGCCCTATCATCTGGAGATTGTAAGTTCAAATCCCGGGTGGTGCTACAGTCATCTGTAACGGGAGTCCAGACAGCAGAACTGTCTCTGCTCTTAGAAAAAGAGGGAGGGGAGGCAGACCCCAGCCCGGCAGAACCCACATTGTAGAAACAGTAGTCAATCATGGGTGTTTGTGCATACAAAAGTGGGCGGAGGCGCTTTTTCCTCCCAGTGTATTACACCAACATCTGATGCTGCATGAGCAAGCAGATGGAAAAGAAGTGATGGCTAGCTGCATGTGACACAGAGGAATCATGTGACAGCCTCTGCCGTCCCTGGTTAGTGGAGGTCGTATGATAGGGAAGAGATGACTGATGGGTGGGAAGTCTAAGATATATCAGGGAATTAAAAAAATTATTTAAAGAAAATTTAATACATTGTATTATATAAAAATCATTATAAAAAATTGAAATAAATGTAATAAAGTAAAATATATATATTAAATAAAAAAAATCATAATAACAATTGACCTGATGTCCTAATTATATTGTAAGAAAAACAAAGTTAAAAAAAAATAAATTAATAATAATAATGCAATGTGTACAAAGCTTCCCATTTAACAAATGCACGTCTTTTACACCCTGCTTCCTTTCACTGAATTAGCTTTTCTACCAGGTGGCTTCTGCGAAGGCTAAACTGTTGAAGAGTGAAAACCAGTGAAGAGTGAGTCAGAGTAAGAGAGTTAGAAACAGTGATGGGCCTCGGCAATCTTTATCCTAATTCAGGTTGACTGGAATAAACACAGTGATGGCTGATTTCATTATCCAGGCTAATGCCTGTCATTTTAATCAGTTCTGTGACTCCTGCACTACACAGGAGTGATGAGGTGATGGAAAAATTTACAATTACTAACTAAATGACTAACTAGATGACACTGCCTCGAAAATACGTTTGGTAGTAAATCACAAAAACCCCGAAAAACCCTGATAACACTAGAAGAGGAACAGGACTGTGATAGAGGAGAAAGAGAAAAAAAAACTAAAGCACTGCCCTCCCACACACACACATTTCCACAGCTTAACACTGTGAGATTGTTTCATTGCGTGTGAAATGTGATGATTAGTTTCCTCTCTCCATTTCTCCCTGACCTTCCATTTGCCTCAGGCACTTGCTCCATCTTCCTCCAGGTTTGTCTTAATTACGGCACAATTAGGTCCTACAAATGGCGTCAGTGCGCAGGCGACTTGTGTCTGAGCCGGGCTCTGTGTTTTCAATTTCCTGCAGTAATGGGCCTGTAATGCCTGCCCCCGCTGGCCGCCGCCGCGACCCCGACAGGCCTCGAGGTCGCAACCCCGAGCTGTGCTGGTGTGCTGAGAGCCCAGAGGGGCTGAAGGATCAGGTAGTCACACCATACGGAGCCCGGCGTGCATCACAAGACAAACACGCCACAGCACACTCACACACAGACACACGCAGTCACACGCATGAAGTGTGTGTGTGTGTGTGTGTGTGTGTGTGTGTGTGTGTGTGTGTGTGTGTGTGTGTGTGTGTGTGGAGGGGTAGGGGGTGAAAATAAAGAGTGGCAAAGAGAAAACGAGTTAGAGACAGATTTGTCTTTCTCACGAATCCCTGACAAAAAAAAAGCATACAGACAAAGAGGTGACACAGGTCTCACACAAGGGCTTATTATATCATGTTAGTTTTTGCTTAGATGGTCCTGCGGTTTTCTAATCATTTCTGAATTGAATCTAACATGTGACTAGAAAATAATAATGGACGAGGACTTATACGGTTCCCCTGTTTCATTTCTCTGCTTTGGACAGCACAAGCTGAACTTTACTGACCACGACACCTGCGGCTTCACTGTTAGCGTTATGTAATAAATAATAAAATAAATATCTAGTTTAACAGTTATTTTGTATATTCTTATGTTCATCTTAAATATCATGAACAGGTGATATTTCTGCAGCGCTCCAGCTCTGGCTCAGTTGTTCTCTGTATTGTAGTCGAGCATCTCATTCATTCATTCAAGCGTTATTTATACTCAGAATACATTAAGGGTATCCTCATTTACAAAAACTGGAGGAAAAATGATAAAATAAAAAATAAAATAAATAAAAAAATTTATAAAAAATAAAATGACAATAAGAACATTGAAAGAGAACAGAAGTACAAATAAATAAATACAATAATAATAATAATAATAATAATAATAATAATAATATAAAATAATAAAATAAAAATTAAACATAAGGCCCAAATTCTACTAAAAAGCACAAAATAACAAATAAAAGTGAAAATAAAAAGTGAAAGGACACCAAAAACCTAAACACATCATGATCAAACAGAATGATAAATGATAGTATTAAATAAAACAGTCACATGCTCCAGTGAGGTGGAGATTGTCGAGATTTAGAGTTTCCTGATACTAGCTCACTGGGGGACTGTAGCTAAAAGCAGATTTTCCCAGTTCAGTAAAAACTACTGGTCGTTGAAGGTTGAACCAATCACTGGAACAGGTCTAATAATTTCACTGAGCATAGCTGTGATATACAATAAAGTTCTGGCAAAACTGATAGAGACTATAAAAAGGTACAGGTACAGATTGGTGGTGGCTCCATAAGGGTATGAGGTTTGTGTAGTTGGCATTTCATGGGACCCCTGGTAGGTCTACAAACATCTCTGACAGGTTATGACTATGACAAAAGGTGTGCCTCTTAACTTCAGGTTATCTGGAATGCCATACAACAGACTGTGGAAGAATTGTGGAGCGTTCTGCAGTGAGTATGGAGTTTATTGCCTACAGAGAACTTGTGCAAGGTTGTGGAGTTTGGGACCTATCAAGCATTAGACTGGTGTACCAGTTTTTCTGTCACTCCTGTGTATATTCAATGGTCATATCCATGATATATGTTGACACATTCTGTATTCGATTCCAACTTGAATCACATTCTCACTGTAGTCGAAACCCGCCCGAGTTCGGCTTAAACAAACCACACCTGGTGGGTGAACTCGGCGAGTTTCAATTCAAATGCCGCGAATGCTGGACATGTGAAAGCAGCCTTAAACGTCTGTTGTGAGTTTAGATGCAGACAAATCTGTGGACAGTACTGATGTGGCTCAGAAATATTTACACAAGAGCAGAGGACATTACACACCACAGATGACAGTCTTCAAACGGCTTAATTAAAAGGCATTATTAACCAAGACTTTAGGCCACAGAACAGACTGCAGCAATTATTTCTCCCCACTGTTAATGCAGGAAAAGTACACAGTCAAGTACAGAGGCAGCGATGATACTCATGGTTAAATGACGCGAGCGACTTTACCTCAGGTGATCAGATGAAGACAAAAGATGATGCTGATGATTAAAGTGACAACTCATTTCCTGTTGTGAACATATAATCCGTTACAGTTTACCAGTGATGATGTTTTTCCATAAACAAATTTGGGTGCAAATGTCGAGGTTGGTGAGGAATCTTTCAAAAGAACTGAACTTTTTCCTTCATCCTTTACGGGTGTAAACAGATTAGAACTGAATTATATACAGTCTCTATGTGAAGGCCTTTCCCAGCCTGTCACTCATCTCTGCCACATGTGTGGATTTTCCTTCCTTAAATCACACTTAGTAAAAAAGCTTTGAGAATAAGCATGATACAGGAAATAAGTTTCATGGACTGCTTTATATTTTCTGAAATAATGAAGTGAACAGGGCAGCTGCTGGGTGTACGAGACTGCAGTAATGCTCTTTTCCTCTGCCGTACACAGTTATAAGTAATGGTGTATAATGGTGCCTAATGGTGATCACATCCTCACTGGCTACATGGAGCTTAATACATCAGCGCTCTGTCCGCTTACACTAAACCTTAGCAGTGCTTTTCAATGAATATCACATGTCGTCTCAAGAAAAAAAAAAAAACAGTTGTCAGGTTGTGTGGACCTCGCGTCAACCTCACTGTACGAGGTTACTAGCTTTTGGCACAGGTTCACTCATGTTCATTATATAGTGCGCTGTGAATCTGTTCCCAGGGCTTCCATGTGTACCTTTCTGTTATTAAGGGCAAATCCAAGGACTGCTCGTCAGGTTCTGACACACCCCAAGAAAAAAAAAAAAAAAAAATGCAACAGCACATTTTGAGCCAAATTGAGCCCGGGGTAACACAATACCCACAGTAGGACCTTAATAATTCTACACTCAGCTGACAGTCACATCAACACAAGAGTGGAGAGACTCGTCAATTTTTATTTAAGACCTGATCCGTATAGCTATTTAATCCGACACCTACTATTACTATAAATTGACCCAGGCTTAGCAATTTACTCGTTGGAAATTTCCCAGTGGTTCCATTTAAATCAACTGGAACATTAATGAAAAAATAAGAAAGCCCTGATGCAAGTTTCCCCCCAAAAAATGCAATATTTCACAATGACGGAGACGACATTTAAAACAAACAACACAGAGTGCGCGCAAATATCAATAAACACAATTCTTCCGTCTCGGAAGCTTCCTGCTTTATTTGATTAAGCAGGGTGAAAAAACAGAGCAGTCATGCTCATTGCTTTTCTTCCTCTTCACTTCCCCTGCAATCTTCTCTGCACCTAATGGGAATCGGAAGTTTAAGTGGAGCGGCCTGGCTAGCCCCGGACTAACCTCTCCATCTGGAAGGGAACTTGCCAGCCTTGGGGCTACTCCCAACCCTTCCCAGCTGTTGGGTTTGGGGCTTTTGTTTTTGTGGGCTTGAGAAAGCATATTTTTATAAATGATTGCCATATCCTCCACCAGCTGCTGACCCTGCTCCCGTCCCTGAGCAGGGCATGTATCTCATTTCAGCCGGCCACGCTCAGGGCCTGACCCTCGCACTGCTAGCACGCTAGTGCAGGAGCACCAAGGAAAAGAAGTGCTGGTGGGTGTAAATGTTAGCCTCTGTGGTTCTGCATGGTCGGATACAATAGCACTGGTGTGGAAAAAAAAAAAAAAAAAGAGTTGACTCCTAGGACGTGGGAGTGAAATCATTCTTTAATGCTGTGTAGTCAGAGATTATCCTGGTTAACGATCATCTAATGACAGTGTGAACGTAATGTCACATAACAGTGTTTAGACACTGTGTTATGATAGCGAAACATGGTGTTAAGTGGCATGTAAGACGTCTGCACTGGCATTACGAGCAAGAATTTGGAGCTAAACTTGTGCTGGAGCGTAGCACAATTTGAAGATCTAGGAACGAGAAGTGTATCTACTACAGGTCATGTGACTAGGAGGCTCATCACGTCTCTGTGTATGCTTTTAATCAAGTGGAGAGGTGAAACTCTGCCAACACAGACTCAACCGCCCATGATGAGTAACTAGTGTTTCCATGGCTTCCTGAACAACACTACTCCTTATACCACAGCTCTGTAGGTTCAGGGTTTCTGCACAGCTCGGGTCGTAATTCACATGACGGGTTTATATTAATGTGCTTGTTCTAATACGTTATCGTTTATACAGTAACAACTTGGACTCCACATGATCCAAGACGAATAAACAGATGAAAAATATTTCTATACAGATACATTTGATCACATTTATGAAAGGTGTCTCCAGTGTCGGGAAGTTTCTAGAAACAGGACAGTCGTCCAGAAAAGCTAGTGAGGACATATCAGCCATAACATTAACACCACCTGCCAAACCGGCTCTGACCTGTCGAGGAATGGACTCCACATGACCTCTGAAGGTGTTCTGTGGTATCTCAGGGCACCAAGACATTAGCAACAGATCCTTTTATAGATCTTCTGTGGAATCGGATCAAACAGGCTAAATTTTTTTTTCACCTTTCACAAACATCATCGAGCCTTTGGTGCTCATGACCCTGCCACCGATCCATTAGTTGTCCTTCCTTGGACCACTTTTAGTAGGTGCTACCCGCTGCATACCTGGAACACTCCAGAAGACCTGCCGTTTTGAAGATGCTCTGACTCTGTTGTCTAGACATCACAGTTTGGTCCTAGTCATAGTCAATCAGATGCTTACACTTGCCCATTTTTCCAGCTTTAAGAACTGACTGCTCATTTGCTGACTAATATATGTCACACTATGCCAGGTGCCACTGTAAAGAGATACTCCATGTTATTCACTTCACTGGTCAGTGGTTTTTGTGGTTTTAAATATTATGGCTGTTTGGTGGAGATGACATACCTGATAACAGGAACTAACTTGTCTTGTGTAAATTGCATGACATTAAATGTAACGGTACGGAAGTGTAAGGTGTCTTTAACCAAAATTAGCCAATTGCTATATGGTGTATAAGGAATCAAGTTCGTCGGGTAGTAGTAACAGGATATTTTTCCTGTTTCATGTTTCCTATTTTTCCTGCCAATACAGTTCAGTTTAACAAACACAGACACAAGCCATTTCCAAATCTGTGGTCCATCTGTAGCACTTCACATCGCTCCTCCATAATTTAGTCCATGGGGCAGAGCCAAGAGACACAATGTATAAAAGCAGCCGGGTGAAATTTTGAAAGCCCTGGTGGGCACCAGAAAAAAATAACCTATCACCCACTTTTTCAGGGTGTTGTCAAATCAAAAATCAAAGCTGAGCGTTAATTAAAAATGCATCGTCTGTTAGCATGCAGGCTGGTGCCAGGACGCTGTATGTTTGCTGCTGCAATATTAACGAGATTGCAAGCACTTCATAATTCATCAGGCTTGGCCACCTCAGGTGAGGGCCACCCAGCATGGAGCCAAACATGCTTCACACGATGTAGCACAACCATAAACACACACACACACACACACACACAAAGTGCAACAAACAATCAGAGAAAAAAGGCACGCTAGCTCTCGAGTTTCAGCGCCTGCCCTATGCTCCAAACAGCCCATTGCACTTTCACTGCTCTGTGGCTCTGTGCACTAAACTGCTGGGTAATTGCATGGCAATACTTCATTATGGCAGCACTGTAATTTCAGGACTGGACACTTCAAAGGCGGTGCAAATTATTGTGAGTCCGCGTAACCCTTGCTTTGTTTTGACCGGTATTGTTTTTGGCTCGGCCGCTTAGTCCAAAATACACACAGAGAGCAATCAGTGCATATTTTCAATCGTATAATTGTTGGAGCTGATTACAAAGTGCGGTAGTGAGTACAAGCCGACTGATAATTGGCGTGTGCCATCATGTGAAGCCAAAAAGAATAAAATTCTATATCATAAGGTTTATCTAAACAAATGGCAGCTTCTGGTCACAGGCTACCGCTGGGACGTTTTACAGAGAGGGATATGTTGGACAGAGCTGATATATAACAGGGTGCATGAGTCCTGGAGAAGCTTGGTGCTGTCAGCACTCCTCAATCAAATGCTGATCATTAAAGGCTCAAGTCCTAGTCAGAGAACAAAGTTCATGCTCTGGTGTTATTTACCTGGCTAGTCATTGCCAGACTCTGAGACAGTGAAAGAGTGAGAGAAAACAAAAAACTCTGATCTCCTGGATATGAGGCTAAGATCACGGTTGTATGTTTTACACCTCTAATACTGAGTGTCAGTAAGGGCATCAACAGACAAGGGACAGGTGTATTAGGTCAATAATGCATTAAAACGACTGTCTGTACCTCAACCTGAGCCAGAATCCTGCTGATGATTATGAAGTTTAAATGTAGCAGAGCTCAGTGCATGAATAATGCAGCGCAGGCTTCTTGTTGTTGTGCAAATTACATACATGAATGAATATGTAGAGCTACTAGAGATTGTACAATGCAGGTGAATAAACGTTTTTTTTTTTCAAGGTTTATACTTTATTAGACTATTTCAGACATTACATACAACATTCGTAAGCAATTAACACAATATTACAGCTGATAGTAATGAATCTATTTGTTAATTTGCTAAATTAGATACAAATATTTACAGTATATAACACATACTGAGAGATCAATGAAAATGGGTTGTGCTGACGACTTGATCAGACCTTCAAATAGGCGATATAATCCCAGTCTGACGCTATTTAAGCGCTCCTTAGTCATGATCCATTTCTGAGAAACGGCGCTGTCTGATCGTTAATAAACACTAAGACAGCAATGACTCCATAGTGTGCTCCATCTGCCTTTAGCATATCTAACCTGGTGAATCAGGAGTGCAGACGTCTTCCAATGTGCTCTAGCATGGCCCTGTGCTGGCTGCGTCACTCCTTTCCTCCACACCTCCACTCCACTTCTCTTCTCTCCTGTCCCTTCCTTTCTTACACACAATGGATGACAAATAAATATGGGGAATGAAAGAGGATGGAGGAGACAGTGATGTGGGACATATGCATGCTTGAAAAAAAAAAAATGAAAAACAGCAGGAAGGGCCTCCTTCAGGATAAACCTGTACAGAACAATAACGAAAATAGAAGGGAAAAAAACAGGTGTGTTTAATGGTGAGGTGGCCACCGTTTTTCAAGCATGCACATGTACTGCATCATTCAGTCAGGGACAGTGTTGGGGACAAAGACAGGGGGAGACACTGCAGGGACATGGACAGGATGCTTCAAATGTCTAATCACACTTCTAAAGTGTGGAACATGTTTGCTCAGAGGTTCTGCTTGATCAGGATGTGTATGCTCTCTTCGCTCATATTGAAGCAAAGTTAATTGATGATATTATTATTATTATTATTATTATTATTATTATTATTGAGGACCTTGCCTAATGGCTCAACCGTGGTAGCTTGGCAGTGTTTGGATCTGGATTCATGGCCTGCTGAGTACTAATCCGATGACTTAACCATTGAGCTATCCAACTGCCCATAAGACTTATAATCATATAATCATGTCCTATACACTGAATTGATAGAAAAACTTGTACCGATAACGAACGTCACTGAAAACGTTACTGACAGGTGAACACCATGTGTTCCTCCTTTCTGACGAGTTATATCTGTTTATGTCCTGCATTCATTCTGATGGGTTTGGCGTCTTCCAACAGGACAATGCGTCACCACACACTTTTAGAGATGCCAAATTATAATTAGATTAACACTCATCTGATGCTTTTGCCATTCCCACCTAATCACCAGATCTCGGAATTGTGGATCGTTCTGCAGGAAGTATGGTGTTCATTTCCTACGGAATATTTCCACAAACGCATGGAGTATTTGTGCAGTCCTACACTTCAGTGTATAATCACAATAATAATGAATAAACAGATTATTGTATACTTAGTGATAAGGTGAGATCTTTATGTAACAGTTATTGAAGTCCCCAGCGTCAGCACGTTTTCCACCATAGGAAAGTCTTAACAACAAGATTTTCTGGTTTCTCAGTAACATGACAAGCTCCATGTGGGTGTGTGTTTTTTTTCTGTATTAATAACTTTAAGAGAAAAAGGAGAGCCTGATGAGGGAGTGACTGTTGTTGCTACAATATATGTTTAATTAAATGTAATTCAACTCAATTTTATTTGTAGAACGCTTTTAACAGTGCACTGTCCCAAATCAGCAGAAATATGAAATCAGGATTTTACATAAAAAAAATGTATCCTTGATGAACAAACAGCAGACTCAAAAGGGAAGCCATTGTTATTTGGGTGATTATATATTATATAATCTCTGCTATAACTGTGTGCTATATAGTAAAAATGTAAGTGATAGAAGCAATATGAATAATCACAATAAACTTATATATATATATATTAGGGCTGTCGAAGTTAACGCGATAATAACACATTAACGCAATCTCAAATTATCGCGATAAAAAAAAAGTGCCGTTAACGCAAATTCTAATTTGGCCCTGCGATTCACCCGTAGTTCATGTTGAGGC
>JAOVVF010000048.1:15150322-15169633 GCA_028565595.1 Duopalatinus emarginatus
GTGGAAAGAAAAATCTCTCTTTCTCACCCACACACACACACACACACACACACACACACACACACACACACACACACACACACACACACACACACACTTCCCAAACCCCCAGAAAAACATTACATCTTAAAAACTTCACCTTTCCATCTTGGTTACTGCGCGACTAAAGACCACATAAAACTGTATTAGGTCCTGGAATTTTAGGACTTTTTTTACTTTAAAAGTGAGCTTGGAATGAAGAAGGGGAAAAAAAGTGCTCAGCATAGACTAGAATAACAGTCTGGCTGATCTGCCTTAGAAACATCTGTATCCAATTACAAACTACATCCTACCAGAGATTCTCAGTAACAAGAACAACGCGAGCGGAGCTGAGAGTTCAGGAGCGATGTCAAGTGCAGGTTCTTACAGCACATGAGCGTTGGGAACTGAGATATTTCATTAGGCCACGAGTCTGCCGTGCATCAGAGTGGCTTTTGGGGAGCTCTTCCTCGGGCTTTGAGCCTCTGCTCTGAACTCCAGGCACTAATGCGCTAGATTTGGCCTGCTCTAATTTCCCAGACAGTTGGCAGACTTCTGCATTGCTTCAAAGCAAAAATAATCAAGAACTATGCGAGCGTGGTGCTTTTTTTTTGTATACGGAAAGAAAACAGCAATATCATGCTTTTGCTAATTTACTACCCCAAGCGAATGTCTTGACTTCAAAGGCAAACAGAGAGCAGAACTCAAACAGAGCTTGTCTGCGAAACTGATATGTATTTCTGAATAAAATGACTGCTTTATTATATAAAAACCATCAGTTCCGGCTACTCTGTGAATACTGTTTATGGAGGAATAATGGTTATGTATATTCATGTTAACTATAACAAATCTAAACAACCTTGGTAAAGCATTATAACTGTAATTATGATTATTATTATTACTTACTTGAGTGGACATATGTGACTTTATGTGGTGCATGTAAGACAAAAGCTTTCTGGTTGAAGAAGTTCAAACTTTGGCAACTTACACCCTTTGTGATTACTGAAATAATCTCAAGCCTGCAATCAGGCTTTGGGAAATTACAGCAGGCCATAAGTGTCCCCATTTTAGCAAGTCAAAATCACAAATCTCCATCTAACACACTCATACACAGTAAATGACCACTTCTGCATCTGCAGATTTGTCCGATATTTATTAATGAATCTGTGCATGACTAGCATGTCGTAATCCTACTGTAATAGAATACACACCGCTGAGCTGCTAGTGCATCGCGGCTTTGACTCACGCCCCTGTGCTAGTCTGTCAGCTATCCATTTTGAAAACCCGAAAGCATCTTCCAGCCAGAGTGACCCCGAAATGCTCTATACATAAACGTAAATATTTCATTTTTCATTTCATTCATAAACAACTTAAAGGAGTCATCATCAGTTGTCTCTGAGGTTCAGATAGCGAGACAAGTGAGAGCTGTCTTATGCTCGTGGTGTGGTGCGAGCCCAGCCAATAGCAAATTCTTTAAAAGCCAATTATGTTGTTCTAGGAGCTCTAATTGGCCACATACAGTGAATGATTTCCGTGATCTAATTCATTAAAAAAAAAAAAAAACAAGCAAAGTTAGAGGATCAAAAAACAATGATGTGAAACTCAGCAACCAATGGAGCTTAAAGCAGAACTACTTGTAGACAACAGTCTAAACTCACAATTTTCATGAAAAATGGTAACAAATAACAGTCATATACTGCATCAAGTCTTATTGTGAGTTCTGTTACTTGCATATTTAATTAAAAAAAATTTGTGGGTTTGCCTTTGACCGGAGTCATAGACGTAGATTTTAATAAACACGGCTAAGACCTTGTACAGCCAGAAAAACGGGTACAGACAAAACAAATCCGTAGCAGGTGCTGGTGGCTACACAAGGTTATGGGGTTTGCTCAACTGGCATTCCATGGGACCTCTGGTACATCTACAAACGTCAGACAGGTGACCACTGTATGTCTCCTTTCTGATGAGTTATACCAGTTCATATCCTGCATTCATTCTGATGGGTTTGACCTCTTCTAACAAGACAAGGTGCCACCACACACACATATAGAGACACCAAATTATGCTTAGAGGAACGGTCATGTGAGTGTGATCATTAAACACATCTGGGAATTGTGGACCGTGCCTACAGAATATTTCCACATTTCTGCAGTCCTACACTTCGGTGTATGTGATCATATAAATTTATTAGCATGCCAAAATAAGATATGTATGTACTGACCTTCTATTCAAGAAGTGTGTCTTGACTTGGATTGTGTTTAAACATGGTGGTGTGACAACAGCAAAAACTGCAGTGGCAGAATCTACGTCATACAAAGCGCATTATCTTAAACCGCACTGATTCAATGCACGTTAGAACCAAAGCACAGGTGAGAAGCTTCTCTGCCTTCACTTCGCCTTTATTTACTGTATATGTGTGAATTCAGCGGCGCGCCATGTACTTTAATGAGGCTCCAGTGGCCAGCGGAGACGCCTGTGGTGTTGGGCCTAGAAAATGCCTGTTCAGGGTTCTGTGGTGAAGTGACATTTATCTAATGCATCTTTAAATCTCTTTGTAATTAGTGGGTGGCTTGACAGTGATGCAGGGTGACGGGAGCAGGCGGCGGCGCCGGCTCTAAACCCACGCCTCAGTGTACTCATACAGGCGTTTGTTAAGATCGCTGGGGCTAGTAGGGTTAGCCACGCTTTTGTGCCTCGATTCACACCCTCTAAACAACAGGGTCAGATCAATCGCGCTTTAATAGACGCATTCTCTTCGGCTGTCGTGACCTTTTCCGCAGTAGCCACCGAAAAACAAACTCTGCAATTAGAGCTTAGGCTCCAATCAAAAGGGGTGTGTGTGAAGGGGGAATCCAGTTTATGTGAAACACTTCCTTGGTTCAGGCTTTTTTATCCTTCTCAAAATAACACATTCTCAGTGGGTTAGATGAAGCCGAGATGTGGCGTAGCAGCGAGGGAACCAATCAGGATGGTCGGTGTTGACCTGTTTTCTGTGCTCTCTTGGGAAATGAGCTGTTCTCACCACGCATTTTAACGTGTACTGTACATGCTTTAATGTGTTGGAGGTTAAGGGGTGGCTGTTGAAAACACATAAGGTGTGGGGCCTTTCTCTGCACATTAGCTATGCTCCATATACCCCCCTCCTCCGTCCCCCCGCCCCAAAAAGCCTTATCTCTGAGATTCCATTAACCCCATCAGCAACTTTAAGCCTTGGACATCTCATTCGTTCTTGGTGCCTTTTAGGCTATAATTATAACCTTAGTTATGGCTTATTCACTCTAGACATTTCACTTTTATAAACAGCAAGCCAGGGATCTATTTTGTGGATCCAAAGATACTAGGCACTGAACTAAACTGGAAATGTCAGCGAGATTTTGCCAAAAAGGTCAAGCAGGCCGGAAAACGACAGCCTCACAGAGAGAACTGGCACATTACTTACCACTGGAGCTTATCCGCAACGAGTCGTTTATCGAGACAAGAAACAGAGAGAGAAGGAGAAAACTGAAAAACAACAAGATGGGGAAGTGCTAAGGGTTAATTGGTGCTCTGCGTGAAACCTGTTAACAAGTGAGCGAATGGAACACCCAGGAGGCATCAAGACATTCCATCACTGAAATAAGACGTACATAAGGGTTCCTTTGGACAGCGGCGCTTTTCTTTGGCTATCACCTCATGCCAAAAAAAAAAAAAAACCAGCAGCATTATACCCACCAACACACACACTTGACTTTAGATCTGGGTGGATGGGCAACGTCTCATGTGATAGCTCAGTGGTTCCATAAGAAGTTTTAAGTGAAGTGCTGAGAAACCACTATAAAGGCCCACTCAGTCCAGAGCCTATAGTGGCCCTGGGGGCTCCTGCACACCCCCTAACAATTTCTCTAATGACACATGAAGCCTTTCTTGGCTGAGCACTGAGCCTTGGGCCATCTTTCTACTCAGAAGCCATGTGCTAGTTACTGACACTACAACAATAACACTAACACAGTCATGTCAATGAAAGCTCTTCTTGTCACTTCAGAAACAAAATATATGTATTGTTGTTGGTACTCAGCATTTTGCTCTCATGAGTCCAAGTTCTGAAGAGTAACTATTAAGAGAGCAAGTTTAGGGCTCACCTAAACGACAGCCTGTTCATCCAAGTTACATGTAGCCAGCAGTATGTGTCACCATAGTCGACAGCCTGTCAGCTCAGCAACCTTATGTATGTTGCCACGCTGCTGCAATGGCATGGTGTTTTTCCATGAGACACAAGTCAGGTCTTTTGAAGCACAACTCTAAGAACAGCGGCAGCAGAGCAACACTTTGGGACTGCTCAGGCACTGGAGTATTGGTAAAACCTTGGGCAGCTGTGGCCTAGTGGTTAAGGAACTGGTCTTGTGAGCGGAAGGCCCTGGTTCGATCCCATGGCTGACACGACTGAGGTGCCATTGTACAAGGCACCTAACTCTCCCAACTGCTTCCCGGTTACCGTGGTTTGGGGCTGCCCCCTGCTCCGGGCAAGTGTGCTCACTGCCACCTAGTGTTCACTGGTGTGTGTTTTACTGCACGGATGGGTTAAATGTGGAGGTCACATTCCTCTGCATGCAAGCACAGTAGTGCACTTTCACTTGTATTTGCAAGACTTAATACGACGACTGAAGGCTTCTGAGAGGCAGGGCATAAAAGTCATTCATTCGGATACTTAAAGATCGTGAGTTCAAATCGTGAAGATGCAGCAACCATTGCTGGGACTTTCTCTTCTTGCCACTTGTGGGATTAGATTAGCGGTGCTGAAAAAAATTTATTCTTTCAAGGATCGCGATTTCTAGTCCTGCCAATTCTTAATCAATAATAAAAATTAATAATTTTAAAATGCGTTCAAGTTTTATTTTTTCCCGCTCCTACTCCCAAACATACTGCATATTGCATTACGTCTCTACTGGGCCACCGTAAAAAAGACGGCTGTCTAGTACAGCATATAGCAAGCTAGTTAGCCAGCGCCCTTGCTAGCGGACTCCATTCCAACAAAATTATAAAAAATATAAATGCAGTAATGCACTAAGACTTTAAAGTCTGTGTTTTATTTTTAGTTAAAGGTTAATGCACTTTGGTAGATTTTTGCATAAATATATTTTAAGTTATTAGTTCATTGATGGATTTTTTTTGAAGAAAAAGCCAGGCAGCTAAACTTACCCAATACTGGTAATTTAAGTTTAAAGTTAAGCTAAGATAACCTAATACTAATAGCTAACCTAATATTAAATGATGCATAAAGATTTGTTACAGTAAGGAATTCTAAAAGTATTGTTTTAAATAAATGTTCTATTTTCTACATTGTTTTTTCATCTTGTCAACCACATAATCTAAACAAAATTTAAAAACCATTTGAACAGAAAAATCGTTCCTGAATTGAAAAGTGACCCCAAAATTTTGAATCGAATCAAATCTCCAGACACTTATTCACACCCCTAGATCACCCCCTAGATCAGATGTATGCAGAACATCTATGTGGAAGAGGGTAGATTCCACTGAGCATGTTGCCCTCTGATGCAGCATGAGCAGCAGTTCAGAAACATGTGGTTGACTGGCTTCATATGCCTCTGAGGTCAGCCTTTACCCATCCCAGTGGGTAGTCGTTGTGTAATAGGGGAGTGCTACCTAGTGGGCTAAATTAACTGGGGGTAAACAATAGCTGGAGGTTTGTATAAGCATGCATCTTTGACATTAAAAAAGTTTGATGCCCCTAAAGGAATAGTTCAGAGACAGGAAGCTTTCAACTACATCCAACATCTAATAGCTTCTTATAACAAATAACGGAAGTTTTTATCTCAATCGAAATCTCTTCTGTAAATATGTTCACATAGACTCTGGGATTATTTGGTATCAAACCTGAGGCGCTGGTCTGAAATTTGAAAGTACTAGAATGTTTATTTATCCAGTCATTGAAATTTGTATATTTAGACTACTGCACAAATATTTTTTATAACCCTCTTGTCCATGCATTCCAAGGACGGCAATAGTTCTGGACCTGATGGAAAAAAAATAGGCATACCGATGAAGACAGATTAGCTTCGTACTTCCAGTGCAAACTAAGTCCAGGGTTAAGTCCAGAAAAAATCCCTATGTATTGTGTTGAAATGGGATTAAGAAAACTGCAAACTACTCCTTGTAAAAGGTACAGGAAGATCATATTAAATAAATATTTACGGAAAAAATCTTATATGTAAGAACTTTACATGTATGTACCTAAGAAAACAACAACAACAAAAAAAACCTTGTATACGACATGTGGACTTCATCTGTGGTGGACAGGTGCCCCTGTGTTCTTCCTGCCCCACAGCCTTCCTGTCAATGGGGAGAATAAGCAAGGCTAACTTTCAGGAAGAAGCCTCCAGGCACCATCAGCCTCCTTAAGTCATCCTATCCAAACCACCATCAGCATTCCCAAAACTTAAATGCAATACTGGCATTCACGTCTGAGCAGGAAGCGCTGAACGGTACAAGTGAAGCATTCATTGACTTGCTCAGTTCTCATAGCCATCTTTAACCAGAGGCTAAGCTGCTGCAGAAGAAGTATCAGGTGATGAGTCCAGACAGAAGAGGAGTACCCACGCTTCTCAGTTTTGTGATACTTCAGAGAAAAGACTGGGAGAGGAAGTGAGAAAGACTCTTAATGTATGTAAAGCACATAATAAAACAGGACAGGAGCAGGATCATGGGCTTGTAGCCAAACCTTGTGACCAGAAGGTCGCCACTTCAATCCCCACAACCGTCAAGACACGACTGAAGTGCCCTTGAGTAAGGCACATCAAACCTTAACTGCTGTCTGGGTGCAGTGAATGAGGCAGTCTGGGTAAGTGTCCATAGAGCCCCTAGTGTGCATGTTCACTAGTGAGTGTGTTTTACTACATTATGAGGCCAAATTCCTGTGTGCAAGTATAGTGGTCAATTAGAGCTTCTCTTCATCTCCATCAAACACACAGTTCTGTAGGCAATTAACACCAGACTTCCTGCAGAACGATCCACAATTCTGTTGTATTGTGAGGTGTAGGATTTCTGTGTTCCACAGTGCATTGCATGGCATCCCAGATGTGTTTGATGACATTAAGATCTCGTGACTTATGTGGAAATGGCAAAAGCCTAATTCATACAAGTTTCCTCCGACCATAACTTGGCGTCTCTATATGTGTGTGATGGTGCATTGTCCTGTTTTAAAAGACCAAACCACATGACCGGGTGTAACCCGTCAGAACACACGGTGCTCACCTGTCAGAGACGTTTGTAGATGTACCAGGGGTCCCGTGGAATGCCAGCTAAACAAACCCAATACCATTATAGAGCCACCACCAGCCGTTACAGTTTTTTTCTTTAGTCTTCATTGCGGGTCAGTGTCCACAGCATTGTGTGACTAAGATTTAAATCACAGCGCTCTTGAATCTGATTGGTTGAAGCTGTTAGGTTGTCATCAAACTGACAGCAGCGCTGGATGTAATTCAAATCATGAGATTATAGTAATGCACCCATTCTAATACATTATCATTTCTTTTGCAACAGCTCATACATAGAGATCTGTAGGGCTTAACAGAATCCGGGCCTAATAATGAACAGATTAAAAAAAGGATTTAATCACAGACCAGTGAATCTTTTTGAAAGGACATGGTTATGTAACCTTTAGTAAAGGCGTTTCCATTGTCAGTCAGTTCTCTCTGTGACAAGAGGAGCTGCATTTTTTATCTTATAAACACTGACTGAGAGAACGGAAGTGATGCTATGAATCATATCCACTAACATTAGCTTTACTGTTAGTGGGTCATGCACCTGGATGGATAGAAGATCACTACATAGAAGATGCAAAATCAATCTCAGTCTCCGATTAGACCTCATCTTGTGCCGTTATTTGAAAAAGCAGGTGGTCACTAGCTCGAGTTTGTCAGGTGGCTGAAATGGACGTGTAAAAAATATTAAGAAAGAAGTAGCACATTCAAGTCTGGGGAGGTTGGTTCAACTCCACGATTTTTCCAGTGTCGTCACTGGAAAATGTAGTTATCCGTACTGCTGAAAATGTGTCTTGGACAACCTTCACCTACACATGATTGTTGCATCATTATTTTGGAGTCAAAGCTGCCTTCTTTTTGAGGTGCTTTTCTTAGTTTATCCTGTTTGTAAGTGAGCATAAACCAGCCCGGGCTCTCACTGACTCGGACATACCTAAGCGAAGAGAAAAATCAAGAGCCAGAGAGAAAATGTTACTATTCTTCTTTTGTTTGGTCTCTGGATTAAACCAGGGTGTCTGTACGTCTCCTTAAAAAAAAAACAAAAAAAAAGAGTCATTCCCTCTCCTGACCCTCTCACTCGCCTTTAACTCATCTCTTCTGGCCCAAACTAAATGATCCTTTCATTTCCTGCCGGGCCCTCAGGTGGTGGTCAGCTCAGTGGTTCTGCGTGCATGTAAAGTTCACAGCTCATCCTCCGAGCGATCCTCTATCATAACACAGCTCACCGTGGCGTTTCCTGTCTGGAGCTGCCTTGCGTGAGTTATGCTGCGCCTGAACCAGCCGCCAGACAAATATTCCCCTGTGTGAAGGAGAAGCGGCAACCAGCGACTCATCCTTCCTGTCACACACTGAACACCGCCACGCTGAAGCAATTACAACACTCACACACATTCACACACACGTACGCACACAATGCTCATATGGCAAATAAGCCAGGAAAAAATTAGACACACCCAACAGACACGAACAGATACACACAGTCGCACACACACACACACACACACAGCTCAATCAGTTCCCTTCTTACCCAATCCACAAGCCAGACTCCGGAACTGGTTTAGGAAGTTCTTTAATGGTTCCCAAACTTTTAGGCGACTGGCTGAGCAAAGCAGAGCTAAACATGTGTTTAGGGCAGACAACATCAGCAATCACCACTTGACCCCTCGGCAGAGGAGGGGTCACATACCGCTTCCCTGTTTTTTAAAGGGCTGGAGGAAAAAAACTTTAACAGATAATATAATCAAGTGAAAGCACTTGCATGTTGTGGAGAGACTGCAACCATGCTGATTTCCAGATGTTTGAAACGAGCATTCTGAAACACCGCAGAGCAGAACGCACTGGGGATTTCTCAAGGTTCAGAGGGAGGAAAACACACACACACACACACACACACACACACACACACAAAACACGTCATGCTTTATACAGCCGGACTGCAATTCTCTGCAGCTGTCAGGCTATTTCAAGAAAGGAGATAGGAGCGGGGAAAAAAAAATTAAGAAAGCAAACAAATTGCTTTTGCCTGTGTCCTCAGATATGCTGTGTGAATGAGCTGCTACAAAGAAAACACCAGACAGAGTCATTCTTCAACGTTCCCACACTTACCTACCGCCCGCCTCCGTTCAGAGCCTCCACCATTACAGTAAGTGACCCGACACCTCTGACTTCCACGACTTTATTTATAGAAAATGAATCAGAAATTCGAGAAAAGCAGCACTCCGTTTCCTCAACCACTTAATTCCACACACATTACACAAAGCACACTGAAACACGAACACACACATTGTTCTGTGGCAGCGGTTTGGCACACCTGAGACTCTTAACTCTAGGTAAAAGTGGGTGGTTAGTGGTATAGCTATAAATAAGTAGGATAACCTCAGCAGTAATGTATCAACTAACTGAGATAGGTTACCAATACAATACAGGGTGAGCAAAAGTATAAAGAATCCGCCTTGCCATTTTCACCATGCGAGCATGAATCAGCCATCACGTTCAGCTACCGTGCAGTTCAACAAAGCAGCTGTGAGTCTCTCAAATCCAAACACTGAACAACATGAAGATGGAGAGCTGTAATGAAAGATTTGCTTTGGAGTGATTTATAAGCACCTTTAATAACATATGAAGAACATTAGTTATTCGTGACTGCTTTCTGGAAAACCACCTCTTGATTACTCACTATTACTCACTGTGTTTTTTCCCCTACATTTGCACTTGCATTTGTTTAACTTGTTTAATATCTAAAATTCTTTGCGTGTGATGACTAAGGTTTGAGAAAGCTTCTTAAGAAAGTAACTGATTAAAAGGGAACATATTATAAAAAACACACTTTTTTCAGTTCTTCTTACTTGGTATTTGAACAGCCTACTATCCCACAAACTACAATAAGACAGCACAGTCAGTTTTGCATGGGCTGCCTAGATACAAAAACAACAAACTGTACAGATTTGGCTCCACATTCCACAGCAAGTGGGACCTCATTAGAATAATACCGCCCCTCTATCTAAATATCTCCACCTACTGCACAAGTACCTGCACCCACAACCTGAGAATCACATTTGTAAAGGGGCACCAATTTTTTTGTCACTAGTAACAGATTCTCCAGTATTAAGCTAGATGTGAGGAAAATGTACTGCTGTGGGGTGTAAAGACCAACATACACCAGCTTCCTGTCACACAGGATAGGAAAGCTGAGTGGATAAACTTTATTTTTGAGGATAACGTCTCAAAACGCGGTCGGCAAAAACGTTTGTATGTGCTAAAAACCAGACAATGTGCTAAAAAAAAATACATGCGCCAAATTTAACAATGAATCAAATTCCAAAAAAGTCCTTTATATAAGGGATGTGTAAAACTGAATTAATGCACTTTAGCTAGAAGCAGAAATTTTCTGCGCAGGGAAACTTCACTTAAGTTAACAGGAAATATACATGTTAATCATAAAAACACCTAAAAATCTTTTACTTCAGTTTACTTATTTGTATAGCGCTTTTAACAATTATCTCAAAGCAGCTTTAAAGAAATACTGATTCTGCATTATGCATTTATATTAATGTTATTTTTCATTGGCAAGCCGATGGTGACAATGGCGAGGAAAAACTCCCTGACCTGACAAGAGGAAAAAATCCTGAGATGAACCAGACTTAAAAGGGAACCCATCCTAATTTGGGTGGCATGTATATTCTGCAATTATAACAACCCTCTTCTATACAGAAACATGCAAATGTATAGCCAGAAAACTTATTATAGCTATAACAAAGTCTGATCAAGACTATGTGCATGATATAACGTGAATGTGGTGAATGTGTGAAAGTTACTAAGCTTTAAGTAAAGCAGTTGGTAGCAAAAAAAAAAACCCCAAAAAAAACAGTGAAATTCACATTTTCTGCATTATTTCAGAAATAATTCAACCCATGTTGTTTTGTCTTTCAGTAGACTTGTGTTTAAACTCACACACAGGAATCGTTTGACTTACTGCAGGTTTTTGTAAGCGTTGTTTAAAAGCTTTGCTGGTTAAATGTGTAGACAGCATGAAGTGGGGTTCACAGTTGTAACTGCACAACTCAGGCTTTATTGTGCGTGAGGGGAAAAACATAAAAAGCCAGCAACAACATGTGCAAGGAGCTGAAATGCTGGGTTTTGTCTGAGTCAGATGTAATTCTTCCCTATTTAAATTCATTCTCCCAGCAGTGGAAGACCGACCAAGAGTTGGGGGGGGGGATGGGGGTGGGGGTGGGGGGGGTCAAGAAAGAAACTTCATTACAGTTAATGTCTCACCGGTGGGAGGAAAAAATGAGACTTCAAATACCTTCATAGGCAGAGTTTGACTAAGCAAGGGGTTGAAGACAGGTTTCAGGTTTCCCTACAGACCACATTAAAATGCCAGAGGGTTTAGAGTGAGTCAATTTGGGCGTGAGATGCCAAAATACTAGAATTAGTGGTGTGCTGTGTTTACATGTGCAGAGGAGCTGGGGCGACACAGGCAGGCATGATAGGGCTCAGGCATTACACGGAGAAAGAGAGATCTGTAAACTTCAGCCTTTGAAAGACAAAGCAACTAAGCTTTAAAGTGACATGGAGATGTAGGGGTAAAAAATGTCTACGGTGTACAAGAAAGGAGTTTCATATCAGGAAAAAGAACTGAAATCTGCAGCATGTTAAAGGTTAGAGGAACAATCCTTCCTCTGGAAGGGGGGAGGGAAAAAAAAAGAAAAAAAAAAAAAAACACTTCATAAACATTTTTCCGGATGCAATTTTCAGTCCAAGGATACATTTCCCAGTAGAAAATCAGCAGCGAGGAGGAAATCGTTTAGTCTCTTTAAGTGCCAAATTGTATCCTGATTTTCCTGCCCTGGCTGCCTGAGCCGGTCCGTGTGAGGACTTCTGCAGTCTCTCACCCCTGTATGAGTAAACAGAGTGATAAAGGAGGGGACGTAATCCATGTGTGGCCTGACTTGGCCTACGCTGGATTATGAGAAACAGCTCAGCCTCCTCCGCAGACTACACAGAAAAATATCCGGGCTTCAGACGCATCCTCTTAGAGGGGGAGGAAAGTGGGTTATTTATTTATTTATTTTTGGTGCTTTTGTTAATTTTTTTACACAGAGACGAGGAGTGGAAGAGGTGGAGGTCATTTAATACTTGAGTGTGTGCCACTTCATTAAGATCCTATCCTGATCCTCCTAACAAACATGTCTTGGATACATTAAAAGGCTGGACATTTAATTATAATTTAAATATGGTCAAGATGTTAGTTCAGATATCACAGTATTATATATATTATGGCTAACTTGTGTCTATTTGGTCCTAATATGCGCATTTTGTATTTTACACTCCATACATACAGCATGCACTGTATGCACAACATCTAAATTTGTGCACAGCTTGGCTCAGCCAGTGAAGCATAAGACTCCTGTGGGTTTTTTGCCCCATGTCGAGCACAAACGCAACCACTTGGGGTGTATAAACCAGGGCACTCATAGAGCTCGTCCCAAGTCCATATTAAATTGAAGGGTTGTGCCTGGAAGGTCATCCAGCATAAAAACCTGGGCCAAAATTAAATATGTGGACAGATGACCTGCTGTGAAATAGCCCTAACAGGAGCAACTAAAAGAATCCACCCTTCCATCCATCCAACAAGCATCTAAATATGTCTGTAACTAAATTACATTTAAGTAAGAACACGAGAGGGAGTGTTATCGCGAATACCATCACGGCTGTGATTTGGTCGAGTACAGTAGATCATCACAGCCTTGATGTAATTCGCAAGAACACACCACCTCGGGTGTTCGATTGCTAGAACACATGACCTCGAGTGTTCGATTGCTTTTACACAACAGTTTTTTTTTACGAAAGAAATAAACGAAACAAACCAAAGAAGCCCAGAATTGCAGACTGAATATCCTTCCTCTAAAAAGTAGTTCCACAACAAATGAGTTGTTTCTATGCAACAGTAAATATTCCTCAGCCAGCCGTAACACTACCAACCACTCGCAGCGGAGTAATACGCCACGCAGATTGTGTGGTTGGAACTATATGTGTTGTATATAAAGATATACATTTAATTTTGGACACAGACGCAGTCTTTATAACTGAAAATGTAAACATTTAAAGAAATATAGCTGCTGCACATTATTTCTAAACGTACGCTTTTAAAAGGATCAGATAAAAAAAAAGTGTATCAAATCGATTATTATGCAGATAAATGTGTTAATATTGGGTTATTTTCCTTCCGTAAGACATTAACGTGTGCACTTTTTATGTTATTTGCACATTTTCCTTGTCAAAATCCAGAACCTTGTCATCTCGCCAACATAACTGGCATCTCTGGCGTTTCTTGCAGCTTGTGTGTCTTCAGAACTCCAGTCTTGAACCCTGGTATAGGTTTCCTCTGTTGACATGCCAGGTGTGGATACAAGTGAAACTGTGCAAACACATCTAGCTCCGCCCGGCACTCCTGCTGCCTATCCAAACAAGAGAGAGCGAGTCTGTTGAATAATTACACTAAGTGTGTTCGGTCAGCCCGTAGGGGAACATTAATGCACGTTCACTCCGGTTAAGCAGGGTAATGGCTTGGGACCTGCGCTGAGACTCGACGCTGGGCTTCACCCATCACTTCAAAGTCATTGTTTGAGCAGGAGTGCTGCACACACTCCAGAATGAGTGTTGACTGCTGGGCCATTTCAATAAGCCAAAGGGAAAAAAAAAAGAAAAGCGTGCAACAGCCTTTTCAAGCCTTCCAAAAATAACCTAGGCAACCCCCGCCGCCTTCCAGCC
This sequence comes from Duopalatinus emarginatus, assembly GCA_028565595.1. Taxonomy (NCBI): domain Eukaryota; kingdom Metazoa; phylum Chordata; class Actinopteri; order Siluriformes; family Pimelodidae; genus Duopalatinus; species Duopalatinus emarginatus. Next base: position 15,164,371 of record JAOVVF010000048.1, read on the forward strand.
TTTCCTGACTGGGCTGTAATTAATATGACAAGTCTGTGCAAAGCAGAAAGACAAAAAAAGTCCTTATGCCTGACCACTGCTTACATGCAAGCAGCAGAGAAGTACATTGAAAGCACGTGTCGTGAACGGCGAGCGCTGTGCATGTTCACTGCTTCTGGATACGTTCCTGTCCATGTGAGGGCACTGCAGCTACCGGGGTTAGTACAGTACCGGCTGTGCCGGGGATGAATCCTAATCATAATAAATCTGATAATAGGCCTGTCCATGGGGCACTTTTAGGCATCACGACGGAGACGTTTTGACTACGTGGCACTGAAGGCTTTACTTCAAAGTTAATCTGAATGCTATTACACATCGGGGTGTGTAGAAATTAGGCTGCACACACACAAACTGCTCCAGAAGGCCTACTTAATACTAATGAAAGCGCTTTTTTTTTAACTATTACACACACCCACATACTGTAGCCTTTACAAAATGGGGTGAGGGGGTGGGTGTGGACTAAAATGATGCTTTCCAGCCCTGCACTGAGACAATGAGGTATCAATTACTGTGATAAGATCTGTGCAAAGTCCAAATCAAGCGAGAATTTCACATCTGGTCCTGTGCTCTTGTCGTCAAATTAATGGATTCTTCTAAAGCCATGTGCACCAAGAACGTGATAACTCCGACTCTCTTACTACTGATAACATTGCCATAGAAGGCGGCACGGTGAATTCTCAGTAGAGAGGAAAACTTAAACACGTAACCGCGCGCAATCGTATGACATAGTCGGAGTTACTTAAATGCAGACCGGGAAAACAAAGAAAGTGCTCACTCTAAGACAACTGTCAGGTCTGCTTTAGCCGCCTGCATAAAGACAAGCTCCAGTGGAGCATCTCCTGCATACTTTGCTGCCAAAACCGATTTTGAATCAAACATCCCTTTTCTTTTTGCCTTTGCTGATGACGCTATACCAGTGGCACCGAGTGGTCCAATTTGGCCAACACAATGTCTGAGAGAGAACAGAAAGACCGAGAAAAAAAGAAGAGAAAAAGAACGGGGAGACTGATTTACAGCTGTAGTGAATGAACAACAATGTTGGAGTAGTCAGAGCTCTCCAAACTCCCTGAGAGGACGCGTCTGTGGAATCCGGCCCAGACATTTCTGGCGTTCCTGAGCTGATTGGAAACACACAGGCGTGAATGGCTGTTATTTCCAGGTGTGGAGAGAGAGAAAGCCGGTGGCTCCTCACCTCCCAGTTGTTGCCTGGATACCGTTACCAGGAAGGCCCACGGCCGGGGGTTAAGCTGCGGCGATAAAATGAATAAACAATGGACGGCTCTGTGGCCGGCCCGGCCAGGTGAGCTCATATCAGCTTCCCACACTGAAACTCATCTGCACAGGAAATGACCTGCAGCACCTCGCTAACACACCTGGACAGAGAGGAAGAGAACACAAAGATGTCCTGGAGGAACCATGCCATTTTAGGGTTTGACCGTAGGAGGAACTCGGCTCTCGTCGCTTTTCGACAGGCCTCTGCAACAATCCCTCAACAGCAACTCATTGTAGCGACATCGTGAGCAGAACCGTGGGATGAAAACAAGGTCACGCATCAGAGCTACTATTAACCCATCATAGCAAACAGTGATAACAATCCCAAAGATACTACGAGACAAAATTAAAATCACTAAAACAATTACGTATTATTTATGTTATGAGAGCGACGTGACGACTTCCTGTAAGGACACGGAGCCTAGCATGCCTGGAGAGCTAACTCCGATGTGGAACAGAGTGCTTTCCACATTTTCATCTGCTATTCATTTTTAACTGCTCTGTCAACGCGCAGCTCGGCACACGCTCCATGAAGTGGCATACATCAGGCGCCGGCTTGTAGGTGCAAAATACCACTGTAGACGCCCCATCGGTGCATTACGGAGTGAGAGTGCATGTTGGGAGAGACTTGAATACAGCTGAGGGCAGATAATGCGGCCCGGTATAGACACGCTGTCAGTGTTGGTTAGTGTGCGATCTCCGGACTGAAAGCAGCAGCAGGCATATGCCGAGCTGCCGAGGACAATGCGGTGCCAGCAAACTTTTAATTGCGGGCCATGTCGGATCTGAGCTGACACTCCGAGACCGTGTCCAAGAGGATGGCTCACTCAGATGTGACGGGCACAGAGAGACAAGAGAGTGTAAGAGCCGTGTTAAGAGCTCTCGCTGTCACGCTCCCGAACACCCAGAAAGAAGAGATGGAGCCGATCACGGAGCGGTGCTCTGGAGCACATTATCAAGAACGTGTGGAAATGTTCTATGATATTGAAACTGCTTTCATGTGAAATAGTTCTGTATGTTCCGTATGCCAACTTAAAAAAACGACTCAAAACATTTGAACATGGTATATCATGGTATATTATGACATCATACTACGGTGGGTGGGGCAGCTGTGACTGGTAGGTGGCCGGTTTGATCCACTGTAACACAAGACATGACTGATTTGCCATTGAGCAAAGCATCTATGCTCCAAATGCCCCCCAGGTGACGTGGATAGAGGCAAATGTCCTCACTGCCCCTAGTGTGTGTGTTCACTAGTGCGAATGGGTAAATATGGAGATTAAATTCCTCTGTGTGGACAAGCACATTGGGCAATGTGTTTTCACTTTTATTTATTCGTACACAGCAATATTGCATATAATATACTACACTATGGTAAAGCATAGTTTAGTACAATCAATTTGTCTTGATGTCCCGAACACACTCTGTTAATCTAGTAAAAAAAAATCAGAGAGCTGTGATTTTTTTCACCCAAAAAAAATACAATAATTTTTTTGGGGGGTAAAATAACAACATTCTCAGATGTTCATAAAATTCACAGGAAACGTTAAACAGGGCACATCCAATACTGGGCTATGCTTAGTCTTTACTTCTCCCACTCTGGAGCAGAGATATGACATAGGGAGTGTTTAACAATGGACGCTGCAGTGATATCAGTTTGAAGGTGTAGTCCCACAACAATCTGCCACAGACTGTTATGTAGAGGCGTCCCACTTGTTGTGATATAAGCACCGTGTCACTCCTGTCAGTTCATCAGAACTAAGATATGTGACAGAGATAAGACTCTGTGCTGTTTTCGCGGCCTAGATAGTATCTGTACCTTGCCACAATGCACCACAGAAATCAGTGAACAAGTCGCGGTGGCATTGCCATGCAGTCGCCCTGCAGCACGGCAGAGGTAGAGAGAAAGAGCGCAGCAGATGCCTGACACACTGCTGTCCATTCAGTTGCTCTAAAGAGCAGCTGCTCGCCATCTCCTGCCCTTGGCACTTCACACACACACACACACACACACACACACACACACACACACACACACACACACACACACACACACACACACACACACAAACACAAAGCCAGCAGGAAGCAACCACAGCGGCTGCCAGCTTGCTTCCCCTGATTTTCACACTGAGCCTCATAAACAGCCCTACGAAGTTTGCAATTGTCTAAATTGTTCAGATCTGGGCTTTTCACATTCGGGCCACTTTCATTTGCGGTCGGAGATCTGAACCGTATCGGAAATGTGTCTTTTTCACATCGCATTTTATCGTGCATGTGTTTATCCCTACTGGCTTCCCTTCTGCACACAAATGCCTCTAAACACAAACGTGTCAGTAACGGCTGCAAAAACAACAGAAGCTCGGCATCTGTCCCTATTTACCGCCTCTCAGCGTTCACGAAATCCGGCGCAAATGTCAAACAATCTGTCCAAAAAAAAGTTTTTTACATATCTGTAAATCATACGTCTTATAATAATAATGTGGAGGACAGATTGTTAATGGAATACGATCAGATCTGAGGGAAAAATTCAGAATTGAGCAATACGACTCGGTAATTTGAGCAGTGCTGTTAATACTCCACAACACAGGCAACGGATATACAGAGACGCATGCAAATCCACCAACACCTGGACCAGGCTGAATTCGCATTCATTCACAGATTCCTCCATATGTTTAATCTATTTCTCTCTCACTACAGTCCTACGACAAGACCGTAAATCTACAAATGTGCTGAACCCATTTACTGTCATCTCGAAATATATCACGAAAAAAAAAAGTAGAAAGAAAGAGAAAAGGACACAGGAGGGGGAGCAGACAGCACCATACGCCTCTGATTCCCAGATAGCGAGATGATAAGAATGGCATCTTTCATGACCTGTTCAGAAAAGCTGCCTCTAAGAAAATCTGCATTGTGCTGGGAACTTCCAGGTCAGCGGCAAAAGAAAAAAGGAGTCAGTGAGTGTGCAGGGAGGGCGAGATGCTATTCAAACAGACAGAGGGCGAGTAGCTCGGAGCACTGTGGGTTACATCGACAGGGTCTCCATCTATAGGTGGCTGAAAAACACCTCTCATTACGGGAGGGATCATGTGACGAGGGCTCTTCCTCCTCCTGCATGGGGATCCTCCTGATCTGAATGTGAGCAGTATGTCCAGCAACAAGCTGTCTTTATGCCCGTGAGGGTAATTACGGGGCGCAGGTCAGGATCTGTTACTGCTGGAGCCGGGCAGAATCCAGGTGCCCGAGCCTGAAGCGCTCAGCCATGTTGGGAGAGGAAACCAGAGGAGCACTCAGGCCTATCCGCCACCCCCCACCCCCTACCCCCCTCCTGTCCTCAGGCCTGGAGGCATGGCCAGCACAGAGCGGCCAAAAGCTAAACGCACTACAGACCGTGCTTTGTCTCGGCTCACATCTTTCTCACACACACACACACCGCACCTGACTATGCAACCTAAGGAAGGTAGATATAAAGTAAAGCAAAGACACTAGCGATGATTACAATCGACGCTCACAGCGGGAGCACGATAAAGACCAGCATAGAAACCAGATTAGTGTGGCAACACACATCCACGTACAACAGACGGCAAAATCTCTTAATGAGCGCAGCACGCACACACACACACACACACAGCCGAATATCAGTGCTGCCTCTTGCAGCCAGCGTCAGCAATATCATAACAGACCTGCATCTCTCCATGCGCTGTCGCCCGCCGTTTTCCCCGGTGGCGACCCCACGCACGCACAACAAACCTGGCGGTTAAAAAGTGCTTGTGGATGCTCGAACAAACGACAGGGTGTTTATTTCAGTGAGTCATAACAAAATAAAATCAAAAGATGCTTGTGCTTGTGGACGGTTTATCGTGGCCTGGGCTAGATGTCTTGCCCTGCACAAAGCGCTGTGTAGTCTAGCATGGCTCCGAGAGCAGCTCGGGCACCAGATAAGAGTATTGAT
>JAOVVF010000048.1:15172840-15183230 GCA_028565595.1 Duopalatinus emarginatus
AACTGGCTCACAAAATCTAAGTTATATGGCACTTTTTTGTTATTATTATTATTATTATTATTATTATTATTATTATTCGTAATCCTAGTTGTAGTGGTGGCAATATATAATGTGGACGCTAAGCGAACCAGGACTAAAATCTAACAATGTAACGCTGTCTTATTGGGTCTGGACTACATGTATTAACATACCCTCAAAATGTACAGATCGAATTATACAGGCCACAGTGTTAATATTTCGACTCATTTAGTAAAAGCGATGATTGTGTCTAAACTCTCTCAGACTTTGGAGTACAGAGTGCCAGAGTACCAGCCTAATCAGTCAGATATGTGCTGTACTTGGAAAGCCTTGAGAATCTGACCAGAATATAGAAAATGTGTACTCTTCTCATTAAGGTTGCTGGACCAAGCGAAACACTGCTAATTGCCATTTTTATGTTTGTGGAAGAAAAAAAAAAAAACATCGGCAGTGACGGTCATCAGTCATCACCTCTTTTCACTCACTGTCCTTAAACAGAGCTTCTAGAGCTCGGTGAGGAGATGGCTAATACTGAACGAAGCGTCTGGAGCAGCTTTAGCTCTCTTGGTGGGATTTTAAAACCAATCTGAACCCCTGAATTTGTTTCTCGCATATTTTGGTCTTGGGTGGAAATAAGTCCATGAATTCGAGATGGTTTTGTTAATGGCTTCCCATATGACCAAATTCTACTAAGCATATCAGTCTACAGAGTGCACATATCTAGAAACTACAAATCAATTTGGGTTTAAACCTAATTGTGTATGTTATTCTTGTGTGAAAACCAGTCGAAGATGAAAGATTTTAAGTGGCTGGTTAAGAAAAGTAACATTTACCTAAATGTGGTATGTAGAAGCCGTATTATTTGCTTTGAATAAAACGGACAACTGAAAATGTCATTTGTTAGAAATGAAGTGCTTAAAGCTAACTTTTAAAGAGGAAATTATAATCCATTGAGGAACTGATTATTTTTTCCAACCCTACCCAGAAACAGACACCGCTAATATCTAGCAGGAGAGGGTGAGAAGGAAAAGACAGGATGTCCTGCCAGCTTCCTTCTCCCCCACGCCTTCATCCATCTTTTCAGAAAGTAGGCCGGGGCTTTGCTCTTCTCTCCTCCTCCAGCCACATATGTGAAAATGAGGCTAGGGAGGACTACAAGTGCAACGCAAGGCGTTTTTTTTTTTTTTTTTTTCGCCGTTAACACCGTCAGTGTCGCCCAGCCTTGAGACAAACAGATGTAGCGCTGCTTTTCTGCGGGGGAAAGAGCCAGATGTTTCCCCTGACCCTCCTGTCACACTTAGCAGCAACATATTGCGCCCACTTCACACTGACAGCACTCAGTGCACTCATTACACACAGCCACAGCTCACACAGGAGACTGTGTTTCATGCAAGCTGTCTCGTCCCAATCCTGTTCACCGTCCGGAAGGAACCTTTCAGGAATATTTAAGGAATAGTTCTCTGTAGCAAGTAGAGTGCAGAAGAGGCCGGAGAAGATCACATGGTAAGCTAAGAGTGTACTGCATATCATTAGCCCATCACATTTTTCATCAGCGAGGACCCGTAACAGCATACAATAAAACCACATCTTAGTAACGTAAAGCTGCAGCCGCCATGTTTGTTAGCTACACGTTTGAGCTATGAGAGGCCACAGAAAACAACAGCAGCGGAACAGAAATGAGTTAACCCTATTTACATGTGCAATTATGTATGCTTTATGAAATGCAAAGAGGCAAAGTTAGGTTTTGCTTTGGCTGCTAGCGGGACCATTCAAATGATCCCGCACAATATCGGTAGTGGTGGTGGTTCAGTGATTAGACTACTGGTAGGAAGGATGTGAGTTTAAATCCTGGTCTCTGGTTTCAATGTCTGATGCCTGACCAAGGCCCTTAACCCTCATCTTCTCCTCTCAATTGGATCACTTTGGATAAAAGCATCAGACACGCAAATTAACACTTGCTAGGAACGCATGAAGACATCACAATTTCCCCCTACATTTGATTATTACTAATAAAAACTTACAAACTGGACTTTTAAAGACAAGAAGGGGATAAAGGAGGTTGGTGATTGGACCATTTGTGTAATCCCACACACAGCATGACACAGGAACTCGTTGAAGAGGTAGAATGGGGGCACTGACCTGAGAGAGCCACTCCTCATCCTCCTGGCTGCTGTGGTCCGAGGCCAGGCTGTCATAGGAACCTTGCCTGGTAATGGGCCCTGGACTTCCTGGAGGCAACACTGTGAGGAAGCAGAAAACAGGATGAGATGAACTAAGCAGAGGAGTGAGAATGCATATTCTGGACTATGAGTAGATTTAGGTCTATGTGTGTGTGTGTGTGTGTGTGTGTGTGTGTGTGTGTGTGTGTGTGTGTAGCACACAGACAGATGGAGAACTCGCAGGCTTGAGTAAGCAGGGCCTAAAAATGAAGACTAATGTGCGGAATCGGTTGTTTGTCTTCCCACCTTCGAGCTACAAATGTATTAAATAAAGAAGGGGATAATAAAACTGTCAAGATCTTATTTGGAAAACTGAGGGAGCGTCTCCTGTTCTCTCCCCATCCTTTTCTCGTTCTTTCACTCCCATCTCAGGTGCATGGCAAGTGTTCAATACACCTCAAGAGAGTTTTCTGCCAAGATCAGCGAGTAATATATACTGATTCAGTGTTTTTCTTTACTACTCAATCACTAAAACACCAGACACTGGAAGAGCCAGAACAAAGGGAGGCCTTTAACCATGCCAGCATGCTTCATCTAGCTCACACACACACACACACACACGCATACATCAGCATGACGACATGTGTTGTGTTCCAACAGAACAGCACAAAGTCAGGTCCTGTTACTTCTTAAACACAGTCAAGTCTTGCTCGGCATCCTCCCCTGTGGCCCCTCGGCCTGGCGACAATAAGTGTTGACTAATCAATAATTGAAACGTAAGAAAAGTAGCTGGTTCTGTAGCTCAGGTTTCAGTGGGTTCATGATAGCCAAACAGTAGAAGCAGCAACTCATCTCCAATCCTGAAGTGTACAAATTGGAGGAAGCTGTGGACAGGAAGCAGCAACTAACCACATAAATGTGCCATATCACTATGAATATAGGATTTACACACACACACACACACACACACACACACACACACACACACACACACACTCATTGGGAACGGGAATTTTCACTTAACCATAATTACAAAACCATTAGTCTGAAACTATGTATTTTTAATTCCTTCATGTTCTAGCACATTTAGTTTGGTTACGTTTGATGAAATGACTAAAGGGTACAACATTTCAAAACAACCTCTCACTGTTCCAACAGTGTCGATGGAAACGCCTCCACCACCAAGTCCGGTCTTTCACACAGGAAGGAAACTGCTAAAGATACCGAACCATTTTAAACATCTGGCCTTGGGGTAACCTTGACCTTGCTTGAATCGGTTCCAAAATCTTATCAGTTCATCGGCTGCTTACAGTGATAACACTACATGTATTTAACCACTTGTTCTTGGGCAACCGTGCTAAAAACATCTTGGACGGAGGCACGGACGGAGGCACGGGCAACCTGAGAACAAAATAGAGAAGCAGGCATAACTAGTTTAATTTACAGATGTGTGCTTGCTATATGATTAGGGCTATACCAGGGACAGTAGTACTGTGACACTGGAATGTCAGAGACAGTATTAGTGATGTTGGAATGTCAGGGACTAGTACAGTAGTATGGGAATGTCAGGGACAGTATCAGAGTAATGTGGGAATGTCGGGGCAGTATCAGAGTGATGTGGGAATGTTAGGGACAATATTAAGAGTGATATCGGAACGTCAGGGACAGTATTAGAGTGATGTGGGAATGTCAGGGACAGTAGTACAGTAGTATGGGAATGTCAGGGACAGTATTAGAGTGATGTGGGAATGTCAGGGACAGTATCACAGTGATGTGGGAATGTCAGGGACAGTATCACAGTGATGTGGGAATGTCAGGGACAGTATCACAGTGATGTGGGAATGTCAGGGACAGTATCAGAGTGATGTGGGAATGTCAGGGACAGTATCAGTGTGATGTGGGAATGTCAGGGACACTATCACAGTGAGGTGGGAATGTCAGGGACAGTATTAAGAGTAATGTGGGAATGCCAGGGACAGTATGAAGAGTAATGTGGGAATGCCAGGGACAGTATCAGAGCGATGTGGGAACGTCAGGGACAGTATCAGAGCGATGTGGGAACGTCAGGGACAGTATCAGAGTGATGTGGGAATGTCAGGGACAGTATCAGAGTCATGTGGGAATGTCAGGGACAGTATTAGAGCGATGTGGGAATGTCAAGGACAGTATCAGAGTGATGTGGGAATGTCAGGGACATTAATAGAGTGATATGGAAATGTCAAGGACAGTATCAGAGTGATGTGGGAATGTCAAGGACAGTATCAGAGTGATGTGGGAATGTCAGGGACAGTATCAGAGTGATGTGGGAATGTCAGGGACAGTGTCAGAGTGATGTGGGAATGTCAGGGACAGTAGCACAGCGATGCGAAATAGACAACTCGATTGTTTACTCCATGTACTTTCTTACGTACATTTATAATTTCCAGTAAATCAGTCTGTGTTTAGGTGGATATAAAAGTTCTCAAGAAATGACTGGATGAAGTGATCACCGGATAAGGAAAAGCTCGGAGGCAATAACTGTATAAATTGTGGATCTGTAGGTTCTTTGTGATAAGGACAACTCGGAGAAAAGCCGGCAGGAGATTAGGTCAAAGATGAAAATTATAAATTACACCACAGCCATTGTTATGCTTCAGTTGTACATCACATCCTGTCTAGTGGGAATTACAAGGGAAATGTGACAACATGTTTTCTGGAAAACCACATTTTTAAATGATACAACATGTAGACATTGCTGGTAAAGGTATGACACATGACTTTGGTGTGAGAACACCGCATCTGGGTGAGCTAACGATTTAATCAGCCAATTCTGTGTAGTATGGCCTGGAAGTGTTAAACAGTAGTGCATGTGTGCTGACCCAGCAATGGCGCCAAGGCTGCCCTTTTTACCCTGCAGTTTTAATCCTGCCCCATGGAGGCAATTAGGGCTATTGACCAGGTCATTGTATGTGCAGGCAGGCTGTAGGCCTGCTAGACTCTCCGGCCGCAATTACAGCATTATAAGCCAAGGAGAGGCTGCAGAGGCTCTGACTGCAGCACTGCTAAACTGGAGCCAGTCACGGTATTGAGAGGTAAATTATTCAGAGCTTGTTTTCCTTAGCCCGACTCTGTGTCCAGTCAGAAGTGTCCACTGCAGAGAGCTATACAGATATTCCCCCAGAAAAGGGCAAAAGAAAAGCTGCACGTTCATGAAATACGATGTAGCATACGGCCTTAGTTTGAAAGCCCTCACACCTTTCCCGAAGGTTCAGTCTCATTCATTAGGGAGCTCTCAGACACACAGATGCCTGCGTCTGATAATAAAGACAGCTAATGTCGCTAGCTGAGGATTCCCTGAGCTCTGTCAGTACGTTCAGAGGAGCCTTTGCAGGCCAGCTCGTCCTCATTATCTCCCCATCAACTGGGTATAATCGGTGAAGGCTGGGTAATGCTCCTCCTCCGAGTGTAGCCGAAGCCTGGGCAGATGGACAGGTGGAGATAGTGACCATGAAGTGGCGCCACGGCTGCTTTTATCGCCAGCCCAGCAGGCTCCAGCTCCTCTGACCCCACCGTCCACATGCTGCATTTTTAATCAGCTGGGTCATCCAATATACAGGCAACAGCGGGCCTGTCAATCACGTGGCGCTGCCACAGATCCGCGTGGGCTGAGGACACGCAAGAAAACCCTGTCCTTCCTCAGCCCACAGCGCTTGGGAACTGCCCAATGTTGGTGTCCTTGTGCTATCGCTTCCTCTTTTCTGTCATCTTCCTCTCTCTTTCACCCCCATACTGGGCTTCATCTGATATTACAGGGAAAACGAGAGCCTGATAACATTTATATTCATAGCAAAGGCAAGCGATTCTCTAGACTTGTTCTCTGTGTTTAACTGAAGGTGGCAGCCGGGCTCGGTTTCTTCCTGCACCACTGGGCGCACTCGTCGCCCACCATTAGAAAGGATGCTTTGTTAATTCAATATTTCATCGCAGCAGGTGGCTTGACAAGAGAGACGAACATCATAAATGAGTGAGAACTGAGACTTAGTGCACGTGATATAACAAGGTTCTGCAAATTCTAGCAGCAATTCTGACCATACTGAACTCAGAGAACTCTATATGACATAGAAAAAAAGACAGTAGTAGAGATATGGAGCTATTGATAATTAGGCAGAAAAGTTAACACAGTACTCATTAAGACAGCGGCCCCTAGTAAAGCACAGTGACAGGACCACTGCCATGTCCGCTCACACTATCGCAGTGACACATCTCCGGCTATTAGGAGGGAATATTTCCCCCACGAGGCAGCAGGGATTTAGAGGGAGAGAACAAATGTGAAGCTCTGACTGGAGGACTCAGAGGGCTAATTGCTGATTTATGTTTACAATTCACCCGCTAATGTTAAAATGCTCATTTATTCAAGATGTATTAGATACATGGTCGTCAGTCAGCGTTCCTGCCCGGCAGTTGCCTCCACTTGCCTTTTAGATGCGCTCCCGCTCTCTTTGTACTTGTTATTGAATTACATGGGTTTAAAAGCCACATAAATTGCCTTCATTTGAATGCTGAGTTAATTCAGTGGCATGATGAGACTAGGAGAGAAACATTACGGCTGAGTGACAAAGGCCTGATTCAAGATGCTGCCACACACATGCGTGTACGCATGCATGCACACACACACACACACACACACACACACACATATATTCCTGTCCTCTGATAGACAGACCGTCAGACAGATGGCTAGAGAGAAAGAAAATACAGAGATAGAGACAGGCAGACTGCAAAATAGATAAAAAATTGAGACAGATAAATAGACAAAAGATAAAAAAGATAAACAGAGATATATACATAGACAGGCATAGTGTGAGTGAGTGTGTGAGGCACACACAAACAGACAGATAAATAGATAAATAGTTAGATAGACAGATAGATAGATAGATAGAAAGGACAGCTATAGCCTAGTGGTTAGGGAATCGGTGACCAGAAAGTCCCGGGTTCGATCCCTGCACAGGGCAAGATACGACTGAGGTACCCTTGAGCAAGGTACCTAACTCCCCTAACTGCTCCCCAGGCACCATGGTTTGGGGCTGCCCCCCGCTCCAAGCAAATGTGTGTTCACTGCCCCTAGTGTTCACTAGTGTGTGTGTTTCACAGCACATCTGGGTTAACTACGGAGGTCACATTCCTCTGTGTGCTAGCACAGTAGGCAAATAGTTCACTTTCAGATAAATAGATAAGGGTTTATGTACTCTCTGTGCTCTAAATTCTACGTTTTGATGTTCTTCATTCACAAGAGTTCTACCGCTGGGGGTTCTGCCCCTGGGAGGCCCTTTTCTGAGGAGGGCTCTTCACTGAGAAGGGGTTCTAGCCTACAACCATGTTATATACAGACGTCATGTTAGGAATATCTAAATGAGACATGCCTTGTTGCACTAACCTTTTAATGAGTTTAATGCTCAAACACACACACACACACACACACACACACACACACACACACGCACGCACACACACACACACAAGTACTTACAGCCAGCCAGGAGGTACTGATAGTACTGCACCAAGTCTGAGGCCTGCACCAAGGGGTGGCTGCTGCTGAAAGGAGGTTGCAGCTCATTCCACTGCGGCGTTCTACTCAAAACAAACACAGAAATCAATTTAGGAAGCACATATCAAAGAACCAGATGTATAGAGCTGTCTCCTGCTGAGCAATAATGGACTCAATTCCCACACGCCTGGCAGCCTTTCCATTTCTTTTGCCTCATGTGGACCGACCCAAACATACATCGCTGTTGATGTTATCGGTTTACACTCATGAGCTGATCAAAGTCCAGAGTTATCAAAGCAACTCTACGTCTTTCTGTCCACTTTCCTCGAACAAAGTCAGCCATGGGATAGTGCCTCATGTTTCAGTCTAGAGTGTGGGCTGCAGAAACTGATTATATTGGATGTCTTTAAATAAATACTAATTTCCATTCATGGAAGAAGGCTGTACGTGGCATATGCCAGACGTGTAGCTGCCAAAGATCATGCAAAGGAATGATGGTCGTACCTGGCCAGTGTCCAGCATGCCCTTGGGCAGGTGTTTAACTCCAGAGGCGTGTCATCACCTATCTTCTGCGCTGTGCTGATTGGTCGAGGCTCCAGCACATGCTCGACCAGATTACCATAGCAGCTTGCGATGTAGAGAGAATCGACCACGGCCTGGCGAGACTGATCTATAGACAGCAGATGCATTTTTTTTTTCATTCGGATAATTAACTATTAAACATTTAGGAGAAAATCAAAAGAGGAGTAAATGAAACTTTCATGTTTTTTTTTTTTTTTTAAATAAATATAAATCGTCAGGATACAATAACGTGGTAGCGAGTTCAACCTCGAGTCAAGTCATGTGCATGGTGATTCATTTACATTATATAACTGTGTACAAGCTATGCAGTGTGTGTCCAGCTCTGACCTTTTTCTCTCTTCATGTTAGGATTGGTGATGAACCAAGAGCGTGAAGATGCGAACACTGCAGCTACACAGAACTCCCCTCCAATAGACTTGCTAGGAGAGATCTGAGGCGGTGGCTTGGCTTTACTGTAGGAAACAAACACAGCAATGAGTTGCAGGAGACAGGGAGTAACGAAGGATAAGAGAAAGACAGAAAAGTAGAATGAAAGAGACGGAGAGGGAGAGAGAGAGAGAGAGAGAGAGAGAGCTCTTTGGAAGGGATATAGAGCATGGCTTCTGCAGGCTGCTTTAGGGAATCTGAGGCCCAGAGTCAAAGCAAAGTGGAAAGTCAAAGCCACATCAGTGAAAAGAAAAGACATCAAGATGCATAAATTAAAACAACATTCCTCGCACATGAATGATGCGTTTCAAATGATTCGAATGGTCCAAGAACATCTCACATCCCAGAACGAGACGACAATGACAACAAAAACAACAACAACAATAATAATTGTAATAAGTTTAATATTGTTTAGTGCCTTCTTCAAATCAATTTTTGCTTTACACACAGCTCTCACATTTACAAGAACACCCCAGAGAAGCCCAGTTACTCCTTACACACAGATTCATCACCGGATGGTCACCGGACAATCGACAAAAAGTAAATGCACCCCAAAATATCTTTGCATTATTTTATTTATGCCACTAGGTGGTGGAGGTATTGTATTTTCCAGGTTCTACGCTGTCCATGTGTGAGTCTACTGTAGATTCTCATTAGCACAATATCTTAAGAAACATGTGGTTCAACAGTTGAAGAATATCTAAAAAATCATAATTAGTAACAAGAACTTGATTTGTCGGAGTTCGACTCGTTAATTGATCCATCCATCTATCACTGTGTAAAAGTCTGAGGCACTCTAATTTTTAGTATACATTTTTATAAATATTTATTTTGTAATTTTACATTATTGAGTCAGTACAAAAACATTTTAGGCTTCCAAATAATAAAAAAAAAATGCAAGTTTGTATGTCAGTAATAAAGGCAACCTATTAAATAAGAGACCACTTAAAAACAAAATATAATCAAAGAATTTTACATGCAAAAAGAAGTGTGACAGTCAAACCCTACAGAGAAACTGCAGCAGATTCTCCAGGACACTCAGTAAAACTAACCATCTAATTGTCTTATAAAGCTGAATAAACTATACCTGACACTACTTAAAAAAAAAAAAAAACATACAAAATGTAGTCAGACCTAATACAGCCTTCTTTAGTTTATTACTGCACATTGTAGCATCTTTCTTTCAAGTAGTAAAGACTACAGTTCACTATCTGAATTCAGTTATTAATTAAAATCAGTTGCACAGTACTGTATATACATTGGTATGTCAGTGTAATATGGTAGATCCCCCATGAGGCATGGACTACATGAGCTTGTGGAAATATTTTTTAAGCAATAAACGCCCAACTTCCTGCAGAACGGTCCAGTATATATGTATATTATCACAAAAAGAAAGGAAATTTGTTTGTGTTAAGATTATTTCGTAGTTGTAACAATGCTTTTTGGCAATAAATCTTATAATGTTGGAAAAGCTGTTAATTTCCCTTTTAAATGATGCCACATTTCTAAGTAACATGCATTTGTGGGATGAGCAGTAGAGTATGGGGTTTGCGCCCATGAAAAATTAGCCTGACAGCTTATTTTGCCATTGACTACTCAAGTGTTTGGTGTACTGGATGATTAAAGTTTGAACATAGGGTCAAAGTGTGGGAAATGTTTGTGTGTGTGTGTGTGTGTCTAT
>JAOVVF010000048.1:15183330-15204257 GCA_028565595.1 Duopalatinus emarginatus
ACACACACACACATGTATATATATTTATATATGTATATATGTATGTATATACATGTTTTTCATCTTGTTTTATTTCACATTAAGTGTACCACATACACATGTTTTCGATCTTACATTCAGATAATAAACACATCACAAACATTAAAATAATAAACATAACATTTTTTTTTTTCCTTGTGTTCAGTAACCCTAAAAGCTTCTCACATATACTGGCAAGATGCAGCCGGTCACATAATTGCTGTCATTTGCTTATAAATCTGCTTTAAATGGAGGCTGAGCAGCTGTCTGTGCACATCTCATTCTAGATTAGGCCTTTAAAAGAATTTATTACAGGCTGTTGAATTATTCGGCAGGCCAAAACCGGTCTGATGAAACCTAACCTCAGAAAAGGGCTGAGCGGTATATAATGGTGTGGCTGTATAAAAACTGACCTGCAACTATAGTGTGTGATGTAAGTGGCTCGATTCTAGTGTATTGTACTGTACAAGAGACACCCAGCACTAAGAGAAGACACGGGAGACTAAACAGAACTACACATGCAGTATAGGAATGAACAGATCCCAGAAAGCAAGCTGGTTAAATAATTGAGGCATATAAAAATAGTAGAAGTAGCGATGTTTTTACTTCATGTGCGCTGTAACTAATCAGTACACTACTGAAAGTTACGACATGTATGCGTTATAGTGGGGGTGTTTTCTGAAGCATTTTATCTTGATCATTTTGTGACACTGTGTCACTGGAATCAGTGACAATAACGCTATAAATATCCCAAACGTAAAATATTCGAAAGCCAGGCTAGCTTGCAGGCTGATGTGAACAGATTGTCCAGTAGTTGAACTCTTCCCTTCTGCCCTGCATGACACACTGCTAGGTGCTGAGTGACCTGTTGCTGTGCTCGACTCTAACTATTTCACTTCCTCTAAAGCTGTCAGCAAGTCGTAAATTACTCTTAGGATGAGGAGTGACGATGACGTCTTTGTTTAGCTAGCACCACGCACGGGATGAGGTCTATGGTGCAGAAAAAAGGGGGCTGCTACTGCTGTGTATTTATTAGTGTTGTATAAGTGAAGAGTTAAATCAGCTTAGATATTTAGGAGTGAGGGAGTAGCGCGTAGTACTGATCCTGATGTATCACGATATCGCTGTGTACGGATTGGCCTTTCGTCTGTGGGTTACTGTCCCATATGTCTTCTGTTGTATCTGGTGCACCTGATAACAATATGAATATGACAAATACTGTTCACAGATACATTCATTCAGCTAGCATTTTCTAGTGGATCACGAAGCAATGCTACGCACCATAGAAAGTGTCTAACGTGGAGCTGATTCTTCTCTTTTAAGGCAAAATCGATCCCAATGAATCGTGTAGATTTAATACGTAAGCGCTAATCATATAATTGTATTATACAATTCTGTGCTTTTTGGCTTAAACGTCTTGGACTGGCACGTTGGTCTATTGTCACTTACTTTGGTTAAGTCTTCTATATTTCCCACACTACCACTAGACCGTCTGCTGCCTATGATGTGGCAGCACTTTTCCCGTCTTTATTCCAGTCAGAGAGGTAAAGTTCCAAAGCTTTACCTTGCATGCTAATCCTACAGTCGTATGCACAACTTAGCTGCACTGCATTATAAGACCTTGAGTCCAGTCTCTAATGCCTCCACTACCTCTATGCCGGATATCTCAATAACATGACATTGAATGGTGAGCGAGAAACAAAGCTCTTGCTCGCTTTCCTTTATGCTGTAGGACCTACTATTCTATACACTAGCTATAACCTTTGTCATGACCTTTTTAATCTCTGTAACTCACAGAATTACAGAGTGGTGGAGAAGAAACACATCATCCCAGTCTTCTAAAACGGGGTGGTGCAGGGTTTAGCCATGGTCTTGTGGTCTTAGTCCCAGATGACACAGGTGAAGTGTCCCTGAGTAAGGCACATAACCCCTAATTGCTCCTCAGGCACCGTAAATAGGGTTGCCCACCGCTCTGGGCAAGTGTGCTCAAAGCCCCTCGTGTGTGTACTCACTGCAATGATGGGTTAAAGGCAGAGATCAAATGCCTGTGTGTGTGTGTGTGTGTGTGTGTGTGTGTGTGTGTGTGTGTGTGTGTGTGTGTACAAGAACAGTGGTTAATAAGTGGTTCATCTTCACCTCCATCTTCGCTAACAGATTTTAAAACTAAAATCTGGGAATAAAATCATTCTTTAGGATAAGTTTTAATATATAAATGGCACTCTTTAAATATATAAAACAGCCTATTATTACGAGAAGGAGAGTGGTGCATGGCGCTGGTCGGAGCTGCACAGCAGGTCTGGCTGTGGTCCTGATCCCGGGCAACTGAGAAGCGTCTTTGCCAGTGAGGTTTTAAGGAAAACCCTTTGAAGAGGCTTTGGTCAGTGGCAGCTGCCAGCAGAGCCAGATCACAGCTTGGTTCACAATGTTCTGGTTCTTTAAGTAAAACAACCGCTGGCGTTGATATGTCTGCGTTTTAAATCACTCTTCCTCTTACTCTCGCTGTAAGTGGCTTGAAAGTGTTGGGGTTTCAGCTCTCATGACAGACAACGCAGGCTGCAGCGGCTCCGCAGACCATGTGTATGCGCGGCTTATTCAGAATAAATATTGGCACTGAAAACATCCTGCAAAAAAATGTAACCCAATATCAGTGAAATATAAAAAATAAACATATTTAGGGTGCCGCTGGAGAAAGAAAGATGAATGTTAGTGAACGGGATCCAAATTTCTTTCTTCGGCTTTTCTTTCCGTCTGTCTTTCTTTCCTTTTCCCTCTCATTGTATTTCCTTTCTGCTTCTGCTGCTCTCTAACTCACAGACTCGGATAGGTTTTTTTTTTTCCCTGTCTTACTAATTCACTGAAAAGACTCCTCGCATGTCATTTCCACTTTTAATTTAACAAATGAGGCCTCTTGACTCGAGCTAATAGCTTTTCCTCAAGGGCATAATTCAATCTGTAATGTCCACGATCAAAGTCCCTGTGCATTAGAGTCTGTGAGCAGGCAAGGCGCCATCGAGGTCCAGAAGCAGCCGCCATTTATTTTCAGGGCCTGTAGTAAACAAATACAGCATAGGTCTAGATCCTGTCACGGCTACAAAGAACCACAGCGTTGCACTGGCCATGACTTGGAGGGACGGCCGAAGCATCCATATGTTTGGTGTATATCAGGAGGGGCGGGTATTAGAGTGAGCCTGAAGGAGTTCGGCAGCATGTGGCGACGTCCTTTAACATCATATTTATTGTTTTACTGCAGTCTTTTCCCCCAAACACAGGCAGAGCACATGGCTGCGGTACACAATGTGCTAATGGTGGCCACTTGAGTGCTTTTTTCCGCCGTAAACAGCGCGGCCGTGCATCAAACGCTGAGGCAGGAACGAGGGCTTTTCTCCTCCATTTCCATCGTTCCACCTCATCACAACACCACTGAGAAAGCCACTCTCATTCCTGTGCGACTTTTCTTTCCGCGATGAAACAGCCACTAATGCAAGTTCCGCAGGCCTGGAGTGCGGTGAGATTTAACTGAACGATGAGCTCATGCGGTTGTGTAATAACGGTTTGGGGCTGTAACCGCACTCCTACTCGTGGAAAGCATGAATGGAGCAGAGTTAGAGGCGAAGGTATAATCTTTTAAAAAGACGCATCATCAAAGCACACGTCAAGCTGAAGTTCTGCTTCGGCGGATTCACGTGACAACGGCCATCTGAAGGGTTATTTCATTCGATTAGAAGGAACACAAGAAAATATCAGAGTAAATGAAGTCGAGGGAAAAGAATGGTTTTGGTGCCACTTGCATTAACAACTCATTAGGAAGGAAATCGTTAAGGATATTATAGTTTCCTATGACAAAACAACTCAGAATTCTCAAAGTAAAGTAAAGTAAAGTAAAGCAGAAGACTTTAAAAAGAAGAAGCAGTCTTAAAGTGGAGCTCTCATTCCCATTCCCATTCCCGGCCCAAGTGGCAAGCAGCACATGCTTTTTATTCAGAGGCAGAATCGAGGCGGCTCAGAAACCTTACCGAGACCATCTAGTGGAAGCTTTTTACCAAAATGATCACAAATGGGATTCTTTTAATGGCCCGAGATTCCTTGTAAGTGCGCCAGTTAAATTAGGCCATTCATAAATCTGGCTTATCTACCATCTACACACACTGACTACAAACATCTCCAGAAAATATGAAACACCATGTGCAGATGTGTATGCCATTAATCTGCGTTAGTCAAACACACCCATGGTGTTGGCTGGCCTTATTTCGCAGGTGTGGCTGATAAGAATAAGCAATAGAGTGAAGATGCTTTTAATCCAAAGCATTGGACGCTTTAATCACGATTAACTACTGCATAGCATGAATTAATGTTTAATCATTGGTTAAATCCAGATAGAATCAGATATAGATATTTATCACATTAACATTTTAATACTGTAGAGAAGTATAAACAATACATGTTATAAAAAATGTTTAATGTTTTTTTTTTTTGGCGACAAAATGAATCGTTTGGTTTTTGCTACAAACCTGAGATCAGACATGAACTATTTCCTCCAGTAATGAGTACAATACAGTGGGGCAGCTGTAGGCTTGTAGAGGCTTAACCTGCCTTTAGACCAGAAGGTTTTTGGTTTGAGCTCCACAACAGACAAGATTCAGACTGAGGTGCCCTTGAGCAAGGCACCTAACTCCCCCAACTGCTCCCCCCTGGCGCCATTGTTTGGGGCTGCCCCCCGCTTCGGGCAAGTGTGTTCACTGCCCCCTAGTGTTCACTGGTGTCTGTGTGTTTCACTGCATGGATGGGTTAGAGCGGAGGTCACATTCCTCTGTGTGCAAGCGCAGTAGACAAATAATTCATTTTCACTTCACGTCACTTTAGAGAAGACTTTGGATAATATATTGACAGGGTCAGTAACACCATGACCGTTAATATGGGTATCTCAAGCTATGCTATACTTGATATCAATGGAAAGAGGAGCTTCTCTATGATCATATATCCAACACGGCAGAGTAGAAAGAGCAGATTATCAGCCTACAGCACCTTCCTAAACAGCTCTGACCGGTCGAGGTATGGACTCCACAAAACCTCTGAAGGGGTAACACGAAGATCCTTCTGTGGATCTTGTGTAGGGCCT
Organism: Duopalatinus emarginatus; assembly: GCA_028565595.1. Taxonomy (NCBI): domain Eukaryota; kingdom Metazoa; phylum Chordata; class Actinopteri; order Siluriformes; family Pimelodidae; genus Duopalatinus; species Duopalatinus emarginatus. The sequence goes on from JAOVVF010000048.1 coordinate 15,188,465, forward strand.
ACTGTCCTTCTTTAGACCACTTTTGGTAGATATTAAACACTGTATAACAGGAACTACCCACAAGACCTGCTGTTTAGGGGATTCTTTGTCCTTGAATTCCTTACACTTGTCCATTTTTTCTGCTTCCAACACATTGTCAGGTGCCAGGTCAGGTGCAAGAACTAAGATAATGAATGGTATTTACTTCATCCGTCAGTGGTTTTCTGGTTATAATGTTTAATGTCATGTGTGAGGTCTTCGCTAGGATGTCTTACTTTTTTACAGCTTACTGACTGATTCCTGAGAATCTTAAATAAACATCCCCTTAGGGAAGGAAATTTGACCATATCAATAATTATACAGGTTGTGTGTTTAATGAAATTTCTTTAATCACGAATCTTCCATTAGAACCTGTTTGAATGAGTTCATTAATATAAACTGTAGCTGGGATCAGTCTCAAAGTTGCTGTTATTGAAAATTAATCAACGCATTGTAACTAATCACAAGCAAGAATTCAACGGAGCTATGGTACAATTACAATTAACTAATTATGTCCTGAAATCAAAAGGAGAACCACATGCATGACTGCCTCAGGCATCAGTCTTCTCCACCCCTGTGGAGTTCAGTGTCTTTTTCAAGTCGCCAGGTCTTGGAAATCACAAATTAAGATGAATCGGGGCACAATGATGATGCGGTTGACTAAACAATCATTGTCTTTCAGTCCAAACAAGACAAATGAAGCAAGCAATGGATAAGTAATTGTGGGAAACTGGCCTGAAGTCAAGAGCTGCACAAGTGAAGCTCTGTGATGCCCCAGCTTCTGGGACTAAACCCTTCACACGCAGAGACACACTCCATGATCACATGAACACACAGACACCACAACAGACGGCTACACTCAGAAAACAACTTCAGTGACTCGCAAGCAGGAAATATAGATTTTCCAGGAACAACAACAAAAAAAATAGGATTTGGTGACTAACTTGAAAATATGCTTTGAAATAACTCAACAAGAGAAATATTTGGATTATTTTGGTTTATGGTTATATTAAAGAAGCTATTTATTATTTATGATGTTAAAATAACTGCTATTAAATTACATTATCAGCTCTCATTAAATACTATGCAATGAGTCACAGAGAAAGAGAAAAAAAAAGCACATTATGTGTTACTACAGGCGTCTAGAAACACAAATGATAAGAGCAAGCTAAAATATCAAAATGAATGAAATGAATGCAGTCGATCACGGGAGAGAATACAAAGTGAAGCATGCTGGGAATGAATTGGAAAAAAAACTCACCATGGAGTTTTAATGGAAAAACATCCTGCCCCAAAGAGGTAGGGTCTTCATGACGGGAGAGATACACACACATACATGAAAAAACCATTAATGTCCAATTAATTGGTGAATAACAGTCAGCACAGAGCATCACAGAAACACATCATTGAGGATATCACAGACAGCAGTTTGTGTGGGTTCGTAGTCCTGGTTCAAGCTTTCACCAACATTATATATACATTCAGGTACCAGAACAACTGGCGAGTGACACACCGTTCATGTCCTGCATTCATTCTGATGGATTTGGCCTCTTCAAACAGGACAATGTGCCACCGTACATGTCCAGGGACGTCAAGGGTCAAGAGAGTTTGGGGTCACCAGATCTCAACGTTATCAAACACATATTGGATGCCATGCAAAATGCTGTGGACCAACAGACCAATAACATGGTCTATTTTTTAATCTTGAACCAGCTAGTTCTTCAGATTCTGGATCTTCTGGCTGACAGGAGTGGAACCTGATGTGATATTTCAGGTTCAGGGTTCAACCCTGGTTGTGTGTGTGTGTGTGTGTGTGTGTGTGATGCTTTTCTGCTCGACACAGTTGTACAGAGTGGCTATTTGTGTTACTGTAGACTTCATGACAGCTCAAACCATTGTCTGGTTAATCTCCTCTGATCTCTCCCATCAACAAGACATTTCCACCCACAGAACTGCAGCTCATTGGATGTTTTTTTGCTTTCGCACCATTCTGTGTAAAGACCGGTGTGTATGTGAAAATCCCAGGAGATCAGCAGGTTCTGAAACACCCAAACCCACCTTTATGACACCAACAACCCTCTGAAAAGTCACTGAGATCAGTTTTTTCCCTTTGATTCTTATGACAGACTGATGACTGGGTCAGTATCTGCATGACTTTATCCACTGCACTGCTCCTGATGAGTGGATAATTGCATTAATGAGCAGGTGTACAGCCTGTGAGTAAACATTTCCATACAATGTTAATAATGTACATTGCTCTATTGAACAAAACTCATCACTCTCCAAAACAAATCCAAACAAATCGATGGACATCCTCTTTAAATCTGCTTCTTATTGGAGAACAGTTACTGGAACAGCTGCTAATGTACCATGTGTGCTTCGCTGATCGACTCAACATGGTGAGAATGGCAGCAGCATGCTGAGACCAGTCGTTAGAGTTGGCTTAGCTTACACAGGTCTTTGCGTGTGATATTCAGATTTACTGGCTGATTCATAGCGACACAGAGACTCGAGCTGGCAGATGAAGGAATGGCAGAGGTACACGATCAGTCCAGCAGGTTGCAGGATCGGTCCTCAATTGCCTCCATCCCTAAGTGAGGTACTTCAGCCAAACTGCTTCAGTAAACGTCCAGCTGTGTTAGCGGATAAACGGAAAAGTGAGTGTGTGTTTTGCAGGTCCCCATGGAAGCGCCTGTGGCTTGGGTTAAATGGTCATGACGGTAACATGTGATCATTTTGACAGAGGTTTTCGAATGGGATAATAAAAACTGCTTTACAATTATAAGTCAAGCAGAAGAGTTAACCCATTCCGTTTTGATATTTTTTAAAAATATGGTCTGGGGATCAGATGAAGTTTATTTTAATAGGACATCTGAATCACCACATGTGTTAGTGCTGGAAAATCTGGAACAATGACTTCTATGGAAATCTTTTAAAAAGGATTTACACTCTCAGAAAGTGAGAATTGTTTGAGGATGGTTTCATGTTAAGGTTGTTCTCGATGGTACCTCAAGGTACAGAAGAACAGCTTTTAACACACTAAGGCTATTTATTTAACTGACATCATTAAGCCCCGCCTTCACGTTTTTCTATTGCCTGCTATGTATAACCAATCAGGATCATTACATCCCCCTGGGCTTACTCTGACTGTCTGCAGTTATAAAGAGAGAGAGAGAGGGGGAGAGAGAGACCCTGTGGTAGATGCTGTTCACTACAAACAAAAAAGTGCATTATGGGTACTCAGTGCATGTCCGGATGTAGCTTTGGACACTGACCCATTGCACTGTGAGACTTTATGAAGCTCACATGACACACACGAGTTAAACATTAGCAGAGCAGCTGCTAAATTAAACTACAGGCCATATTGAATTTACAGAAATTATGTCAATAAAACAAATGTTGGTATTTATTTGTCACTCAGATGTGCTAGAGATCTTTATGCCAGTTTGTGTTCTGTGTTCTCACACAGTGTATACACAGCTGGGTTCAGGAAATGTATTTGAAGAGCATAACTATTGAAATCATATGTCCATCTTGTCCTGTTCATGAAGACACGGTTTGCCAAAGTTGGTGTGGAAGACTTCCTGTACAGAACCCTGACCTTGAACTCACCAAACACCCTGGGAATGAACTGTAATGCTTGACTTCGTCTCAGCCATGAAGGGGCAAATCCCCACAGCCTCACTTCCACACTCTAGTGGAAAGCCTTGTCAGGAGGTTACTGGAACAGCAAAGGGGGTTAAATCTGAAATGGGATGTTCAACAAGCACATCTGCTGATCAGCCATAACATTAACACCGTCTGCCTAACCAGCCATCAAAACAGCTCCGACTTTAGTAAAAAGTTAGCAACAGATCCTTCCATGAAGACCAGCTCGCTTTCAGCTCCAATCACATTAGTGAGCCTTGGGGGCCCATGACCCTGTCACCGGGTTCACTGGTTGTCCTTTCTTAGAGCACTTTTGCTAGGTATTAATCACCATATACAACCAACAAGACCTGCTGTTTTGGGAATGCTCTGATTCAGTCATTTAGCCATCACAATTAGGCCCCAAGATCCTTACACTTGCCCATTTTTTCTGCTTTCAAAACATCAGTTTTAAGAATTGACTAATATATCCTCTCGACAGATGCCAGTATAATGACATAATCAGTGTTATTCACTTCATCTATGTGTGGTTTTAATGTTAGGGCTGATCGGTGTATGGGGTATGAGGGTCAGGTGTGTCGGCCATATATTTCATCTTTTCTAATTTTTTTTAAACATCAAGCTAATAATATTTAGTATAAATAATAAATACATTTATATCATGAATACTGATAAAAATAATAAATGTGTATTGTTTTACCTTTGTTATTTAAATAAATAAAGTCATAAATAAAAATTATTACAAATTCACAGGCATTAAAATTGAATGATTTATTCATTGAGAAAGCTAAAATTCTTATACGTATTATTTTGCAAATTACTGACTACATACGTACAACACTATCATGTTTTCAGGTTACGTTTTTCATAGGTTTAATCCTGTACCAGTTTACGGATTTCCGTAAACGCTCTATTTTTGCCCTATCCCTGACCCTATTTGTGTGTGTGTATGCATTTGCAGACTGAAGTAGACATGAGTGTATAAACACACACCAGCGCAGAACACACACAAAAGGCTGAGCACCTGGCGTGTCCCACCTCCATCCTGCCAACAGGGATTGTCCGTATGAGTGTAAATGCATGTGCTCGGAGTGTCGTACAGACACACACCGTGGGGAGGCCAGTTCTGTCTGACAGATGGGCCTTCACTGCTCCTGCCTCCCAGTCTGAGTGTCTGATCTACACGCAAGAGGGCAGGAGAGGCTTCCGACCTGCAACCTGCTCCAGTCTGCACCGCTACAAGGTTGCTAATGTCAAATAGCCCCTTCTTTTCATAGTGAGGCACAGTGCAGAGCTGAGACATGTCTCTTCAACACACACATGTGCAGCACTAAGGCTCTGGGAGGAAAGGCTGAACGGATATTATCTGAGACAGATTCTGACATAGGCGTGTTACAGAGCGGAGTTTAGGCTTCATCTCACATGCTGGCCTGAGATGAAGACAGAACATGAAAAGTGGAAAGAGTGACGAGAATGAAACTAAATGCATCTGCACAAAAGAAAGCATGGAGAAGTTGGAGGGAACACGCACGCAGCCCCATATCCGGCAATAGTGTAGGTGGAGAAGGGTGGAACTGGGCCGTGTTAGAGAAAAAGATGAATACAGAAGTAGTAACAGTACAGAAAAAAAACATAACAGAATGGTGTTATAGGAAAATAAAAATCAACAATAACTGGTGAAATGAGGCTTAATGTATGAAAAATTGTATCATTTTTCACATTATAACACAATTTATTTAAAATGTTAACAAGTGCAATTGTTCATATTTCATGTTTTCAATTATTAGTAGCATCATAATGTTTAATAGCTTTAATTAGCAGTAGTGTATACTTTATTAATTCCCTCACCAACCTCTCTATTGTTTTCTCCTGATAAGATATTGATAATGATGTTATTTAACAATTAACGCTTATTAAACAATGTCATAATGATATTTCCGTCTGTTACAGGATACTAGGTACAGGATAGTGTACCTAGCATACATAGTGTTTTTTTTACTATGAATTTACATCTACTGCATCAGGCAGACGGCTCTTATCCAGAGCGACCTACATTTATTTCATTTATACAACTGATCATTTGAGGCTTAAGGGCCTTGCTCAGGGGCCCAGCGGTGGCGGAGGTGGTGGTGGTGGGACATGAACTTGCTTGCTTCTGACCAGAAAATCTAACATCTCACCGAGATGACTGAGTTACTACTGCCTATTATACTGTATTAGAGTGTCTTAATATTTATTATTTGTATTACAGCTGGAACTCAACTCAAATACCATCATAGAAAATAATCCAACAATAATCTGATTTAGGAATACAACGGGAGACATATTTAATAAATACACAATCCTATCCTGAAAGGGAGCTGGAAGGAAGACTGGCGTAATTACACACAGGTAACATAACCCCACACTATGAATGTTTGAATTCATGCAAAAAGCTTCCGTTTGCATGTTTCTATGAAATATAACACATTTCCCATATATCTACAAGTATCTGAACTAAAACATGAGCCTCCAACTCCTTCACCCGCAGGACATCATCTCTGTGTTTAGCACCCTGCCACTGCGCCTGCTGAGTCACTTGTTTCGTTAGTGGATTTCCCATTCAAAATTTTCATTTAAATAAAAATAAACAATTGGAATAAATCGTAATTATGACGAGCCAGTATGTAAATGCTTACTGCAGTCGTTGATACGGTTGACTAGTCTTTAAGGTTGTGTTCATATTACGCGGCGATCCGCAAGCTATGTTGGGCGTTTGGCGGGTATTATTCATCAATTATACCTGGATAACGCGCAGAGATAAGAACAACATAAAGGAGAACACAGCACTGGGTTTGCATACCAGCCGAACTATACACATCAAGACGACAGAAATCTAAATCCCGTCCGCACAACAGATGCAAACTCGTTCGTGCTTGCTTTGAAAACTGACAGTTTGCATGAAATAAGCTATAAGTCTCGCTTTCATCATTTTTGTCTTATGTTCCCTACACACATACACATGAAAAAAAACCACACCGATTACAGGACAACTCAGTATTCGCTAACAAACACGTATATTCAAATGTTGCTGATATTAACGAGAAATTTTAATGTGATTTGCCGAAAATATAGCAGCACAGCAAGAGGGAGCGGTTAGGTGACATGTTTAAAGGGTAAGAGTGATGAAGTGGGATCACATCCTGGTCACACTCACTGACTTGGTGTTATTCATGAATAAAGCTCAATAAAGGCTTTTAAAAACATTTACACTTCTAGAAAAAGTCCCAATTTCACCCTTGCATCTAATCAGCTAGCATGAGAATCCAGTACAGTTATTGTTTGTTAGAAGAAGTCACCATTCATAAAAGTAAATACATACAAACAAAGCACAATTCAGAATCCTACGAACAAGAGGACTCAGTAAGTAAATCTGAGTTTTGTCCTGAACAGCATGTGCATAAACTCACCCTGTACGCTTGGTGATGGTGCCCAGAGTCATGGGCTGTTTAATCTGAGCCAGCGGCAGCACCACGGTCAGGCTCGGCAGAGGGGAGAGCCGCGGGTTCCCCATGCTGTTGTTGGTGAAGTTGTTATAGGACTCTTGGTTGGTCAGTTTGGCTGAAACCAAAAACAGATAGATAGATAGATTCAACTTTATTGTCATTGCTCGGTACAAGTACAAGGCAACGAAATGCAGTTAACATCTACCAGAAGTGCAAATAGTTGCAAAGTACAGTGTGCAAAAGTGCAGATGTAAAAACTGTGCAAATGAAACACTGTGCAAATGAAACACTGTGCAGATATGAAAAAGTAATGTGCAATATATGAGTGCAAACATGAAAAGTTGTGCAATATAAATTGTGCATAGTGCAAAAGTGCAAAAAGGAAAACAATGAAAAAAAAAAAAAAACAAGTTAGCATTTAAGTTTCAAGTTAATTACAACTTCACACACAAGACAACAAGCTATTTCCTATCAGGTGCTAATTCCAGCGCTAGGTACAGAGATGACGCAGCCGCAGTGACTCATACAACCCTGGACGGTTCATTTCGCTACCAGGTTGCAGGCCTTAATGCTTAATGAAATGAAAGTGAATGTCTACAATTGAATTTGACCTTCGTACTTAATTTATCCATGCTGTGAAAACACACACACACACCCACTAGGGGGGCAGTGAACACACTTACCCAGTGTTATGGGCAAACCACAGCAGCCAGGGGGGTTGGGGCGGTTGGATGGTTAGATGCCCTGCTCGAGGGCATTTAAGTAGTGTCTTATCGGAGGACCGAACTGGCAACTTTTCAGACACGAGACCGATTCCCTAACCTTGAGCCATGGCTGCATTATTTTGACCACTAAATTTACGGGCGGTGGGATTAGTGGAGCTGTGCTGTGAGGCTTCAAGTGACCATTGTGCACGGTTGGTTGGTGGTAGCGACCTGCTGCTGGGTGCCATGACAATATTGTAATCATACTTCACAGTTCTTCAAGAGCGGCTGAACTGTGTCTAATGGTAACGCAGATGTCCTACATCACCACACAAAGAGCTGGTCCAAATAACTCTGCCGTGGCTGAACAGGCATAAGAATATTACCGGGGTTATACTTGTTGCTATGCATGTACACATGTACATATCTTGGGTTCATTTGGCGTGTTGATTGTGCACATCTCTGCATATTTATAAACTATTCGAGACTGTACCATTATTATGGAAAAAATACATATTTTCATAAACCTAGCAAAAATCAGCTTAATGTGCTAGCTGGGATCGCCAAGAGTGGCAGGAAACTAAGGATATCTAAACCGAGATATCAGTAATCAGGTCTGCAATTCACAAAGAACCTCGCGTTAAAGCGAGATGTTTGCACACATGCTAGAAGAGAAGCTGTTATCAGCAGAACAGAATTACATTCTTGGAGTCCCGAACATCCTCGTTTTATATCAAATCAGCATACCAGTGGTGTCTGCCTATTATTTAATGCAAAAAATGTTCTCTGGGACATGAATTCTCAATGAATGTGCATTATTTGCCTTTTGCAACTGTCAGATTAATTCCCATCCTTGCAGAAAACAGCATAATTAGTGTCAAACCAAAGGGGGCAAAATCCCCCAATTGCCCCTGTTTAATATAACAATAACACAATATCAGGCTCTCTTGTGATTTACCAACACCCACAGCACACACCGACATCTCACAGACCAGCTCTTCAGTGTCCAGCATAGGCCTGATTAAGGCTAACTGGCTCAAGATGCTATACTAGAGAGGCCTGCGTTAATCAACCGCAATCACTAGACATACTTAAATTACCCCCCACTCGTCGAACAACCCCCACACAAAAAGGGGAAACCTACACAAAGCCTGCAATATACAATCATATCCTAACGGTAATCTCTCCACCACCCCCGTTTAAAAAAGATCCCTTGGTGTAGTCGGACAGATTTAACCGATTCTCTTGAAGTGAAAATGTGAAAAACAAAAACACACTAGCAGAAAGAATACAGGTTTAAAGCCAAGCACACAAGGCTGTTGTACACGTGGAGTCGATCAGACATGCCGGACTATAACGCCGCACCATTAACGTGATTACGCTCAGTCAGGGAACACACTGGAGAATTTTCATTAATGAAAATAGCACATCTGTTTACTACAGGCCTCAGTGTGTGCTGTATATACTGCAGGTTTACTGTATATAAAAGATCCACAGGCAATTCTTATCCTTAAGCCTAAGGCTGGTAAAGAAATTAAGTGTTATAATGAATGAACAAACAAATGAGGTTTGTTTACTAAAGTGGTGCAAATGCTAATGAATTGTGAACATCGGAGGAATCGACTCATTTGTTTCTAATGCACATGTAGGTGATCAGTATATTTACGGACAACTGTGTATAACTGTGTATTTTTATTGTTATTTTAAAGGACACTATACAAAGCAGAACCATAAATAAATAATAATTCTACATGCATACAGTCAGAATTATTTGTCATTTGGCTTCTATTCACATGTGAGAAAATACATGCATTAATCAAGCATTTCAAAAAGTGGCATATGTTTAGGTGATCAAATACTACAAATGTTTGGGACTGCCCCAAAAAATGTGCAAATTAGTGGCATATGGCTACCCAAACAAACAAACAAACAAACAAAATACAGAATCATATAATTGTTGTAGTGATATTACAAAAAAAATGTATATTAATGCAAATAAAATTATTACAATTTTTACTATCCAAGAATTATTAAGAATTTTTCAATTCCGTTTATTTATTTATTTGAACAATTTTATTTATGTACGTATGTTTTTGTTTGTTTATTTTAAATTTTTATTACCTTTAATTTTTTTGTAATTTACTTTTAATTCAATTTTGTAGTTTTTTTTTTTAAATCAGCCTCAGCTAATTACAAACATTACATTCATTTCTTATATTTTTAATTTGTACTATTATGTAAAAAAAAATCCCACTAACACGTGATACAAGCCAACCAGCTGAACCTATTCTACTAAAGATGGTGTAGCTGTGATGTGTATTCATCTCTTTATGTGTGTGAACAAAAGCCACAATAACACACATCCTATAGAAAATAATATATGGTGTAATCACTAAAGACATGTTGTTCTTACTCCATTATGCCTCCTTCGCCAAACTGCTACGTTCTAAAACCATCTCAGTAATTTTATAGAACCGCAGGTTACACACACGGCAAAAGCCTTCAAAGAAAAAAAAAACATAAAACATAAAACCTGATTATCTGGGAGTGAAAGCGCCGAGAACAGCCATGCACCAGTGTTTTAGAGGGGTTTTAGATCATTACCCAGACTCTCTGTGTTTCACTAATGCCCAGAAATGCTGGCTTTGTGCTAACCCAAGAGCGGCTATTTAGGGCTCATGGCCCTCAATAAAGCCAGGCTTTTGCTGGAGACATTACACAAACCCCCGCCCTATTCCACGCAGTGCCTGGCTCTCAAGGGCCCTTCACATTTCAAAACCACTACACCCCAAACGCAGCTACCTTTTGTGCGCAAGAGCAGCAGAAAAGAAAAGGAATTTGAACAGGAAGCAGCCTGAAAACCCATAATGGTGCTTCTGACAGACAAAGACGAGGAGAAGGGGAAGGAAAAATCTTAATGAATTTAGCATCTTTCCAAGAAGACATACTCTGCCCTTGTATTACCTTTCCTCTCCATCATTTTAACTTTTGCCTAAAACACAAAGCAGGGGCAGCTACAACCGCAGCCGGTTTACAGAGCTCTTAATCCCGCAAACATCTCCGGAGCAAACCCAAGATCGGGTCAGGATGCAAAGTAGATGGAAACATCAGTGCGGCCAGCTTGAGCCAAAGCCTTGGAAATGGCACGTCTAGGTGTGCAAGGTGCCTGGTGACGCCAAGCCGTGCTGACTACGGAGCTGTCGTTTGATTAATGACTCATGCGCGAGAGCTCGTGCACTCATACGTGACAGGCCGATGGAAAGAAGATCCATCAATGCAAATCCACAGCCGTTGCAGGCCTCACTCCAGGAGAGGGCTTTGGGTCATGTTGTCACCTGACCCCTCAGGATCCTGCCCCCTCTCTCGCTCATTTGCATTTTCTTCTAATGGCTCAGACTTGCCTGCGCTGTCACTGATATCTTGTTTTTCTCTCCCAAGCTGTTCTATTTGCATCAGGGAAAGTGTCCACCATGCTTTCGCTCCTGAAAAGCACCTTTAACGCGCCACACGAACCATCCATTCGTGCCTAATAAGCATATAAAGCTGTTCTGTATTAAGATGAAAAACACGCGCTGGGAAATGGCGAGGCGAGGTTATACGATATACTGTATTTCAGCGGGTTTAAATGTTAAACACTGAGAAATAGTGTAGGATTTGAGAGTGCAGATAAGTGCCTTTTATAAAGCTCGGCTCCTGCTATGGGAATACTTCAATATGTATACCATTTCCCCATTCTTGCTTTTTTTTTCTTCCCTCTTCCAAGTCCAAGTTTCACGGACATGTTCTGGATGAAGTGTGCGGCACACGGGAGGCGGGGACTGAAGAAAAGAGGGCAGGGAGAAGACGAGAGGAAGAGGAACAATGGCTGTTCTGCTAAAGGGAAAGCGCTGTCAAGTCTGGCTGTACCAATTCCCAGAACTATCATTATTAAAATACTCACTTCCAGGAGGAAAAAAAACAAAACAAAACTGGAGACCAGAAAGTGCCGGATAAAAGCAATCCCACTGGACAAAGTGAAAACAAATTAAAAGGACCATTATAAAACACAGATGCTGCAAAGAAAATAAACTTCACAAGATTTACTGTTTTCTGAGGAAATCAGACATTGGTGGAAAAGACATCAGCGCTGACTCCTGGGTAATGGTGAACAAGAGCCAAGGTTGCCTCAGCTTCTTCTTCTCCTTTTTTTTTTTTTCAACTGTATCTGCTGGGCTACTATTTTCGAGCTCGCAGTGGAATGGAGCCAGCATCTGCAAACATGGCAAGCTGCCATCCACTGAATGGATGTTAGGGACAGCAAGTTTTGACAGCACATTTTATTGACAGCAAGTGTAATATTCTGTAAAACGTCCTGAATATTAGGACATATTGCTGTAGAATAACTGCTTTTACAAGAGACACGGGATACTTGATTCTACATTTATAAGGTAAAGGAAGCAAGTCGGTTTATATACAATTTTTTTTGTTACTTAACAGCTATAATTGCATACATTTACATACGGCCACGACTAGTCGCACAGATGAAAAATAACTTCTGTACCATTATATAACATTAATATTATAATGCTGAGTGGCACAGAATAAGTGACTCACTGATATTAGTCGCAGTCACACTCCAAAATTAAAAGATCTAGATATGATACACTTAGTATTATTTCTAACAACTACATGGGCGTCTTGATAAACAATTTATTTAGCAACTCATGCTGAATATATACAGACATGCCCAAAAATCTAATTCGCCAAACATGTCTGCGCTTACAGCTCATCAGCAAGCACCTCTGGTGACACTGGGGATCTGTATTCTTCAGGGGCTCTCAGATGACACCGTTACTAAAACCATATGTGTACAAGTTTGTTTGTGTAGCTCTGCATCTTTCACCTCCGATGAGTGCAGTGAGCAAATGGGGCATGAGCGGATGAACAGGAAGGCATCCAGAGACTCAATCAATGGACCTCAGCATGTGGCTCTGATCATGAAACAGTAATCTGATCATGTCAATTTACTTATGTGTAAGTGGGGAGTATATCTGGCCCCCTCCAAGTCACGACGGCTCCAATGACAAAAGGCCACTTTTGGACATATTTATGTTCAACCGCAGCAGGCTTTTGATCTGCAAAAAGCACACTGCCTTGAAGATGTCGAAATATCGCTAATGGTGGATGCACTAACATGCCAGGGTTCTAGTCAACACACAATACATTATATACAACATGTGATTAAATCTATAGAGTCAGCAAGTGCATTTTCTAATACATACACACTATTACTACAACTACAATTATTATTTTTATTATCTTCATCATTATAAATATTGCTATTATTATTGTTGTTGTTGTTGCTATTATTATTATTATTATTAATAATAATAATAATAATAATAACAACAACAATAATAATGCATTATAATTAATTCCACTTTAACTTTCCTATCCACTTAAATTTAAATTAAAGTTGTTTTGCTGCCCTGCTACACACACACACACACACACACACACACACACACAATAACAAATTAAAGAAAAAAATAAACATAAAATGTCTTAGTAAAGTGTTAGACCACCAAAATCTACCAGCTCAGCCTCACTCTATCATCAGTTCTACACATCGAACTCTTCTGAAGGGAAGAACACCAGTGTACTGATGATGATGATGATGGTAGTGGTGGAGAATATTTCCACAGGTGTTCAACTGGGTTAAGATCTGATACATGTATAGGCCTTGGTGTATTATTTACATCATTTCATTTTCATCAGACCATTCAGTGAGCCTTCATGTCCTGTGGATGTGTGCAGACTCATCCCGGAAGACTCCATTGTCACAGGATAAGTATGATCAGTCAGAAAAGCTTTGTACTGCTTTGCCCTGACTTTTCAGTCTAAAGGGACAAGTGAACTCAAACCATGGCAGCAAAATAAACATAAACTCCCTAATGGAATAACAGACTGGCCACTTTTTCATGTAATTTGCCACCCATCTGTATGTGTATGTATATAGAATGACTCTGCACATATTTACAGGCATGGGGGCTCACTGAATAGTTTAACGCAAATAAAATTTATGTTAATCATATGCTACTTCACACTCATCAGATCCCAACCCAGATGAAAAGCTGAGAGAGATTTTAGAGTCATGTGTTAGACAGGGTCTCCTCCGACATCATCATAATCAACTGATGAAATATATTTTGGAAGAATGAGGTCAGGGTGTTAAGACCAGGGTGCACTGTAGCTGTTTTTGTGTTGATTTTGCTCTTTGTGTTGGCTTTTCCTTTAATTTCTCACCTTAATTTGTCTGTATGTATATATATTGTATACATAAGTTACACAGACAAAAACAAAACAGGTTTAATACAGTTTAATTAATGTTTTCTTTTTTAGTGTGGCTTAACAGACATGCCACTATTTAATTACTGACATTTACAGCTTAATTCCTAACAATTTAAACTGTTTTTCCCTAATTCAGTTTTATAACAGACAAATAAATACTGAAAGACAAACAGACAGACAATTAGTTTAATTTAAATATAAATTAAGTAAATAAAGTTAAATGAAATAGTTTCGGCCCTGTAAATTAGAATATCAATTGTAATTAATTAATAAACAAACAAACAAATAAATAAATTAATTAATATAGTATCACAATGTATTATTATTATTGTTGTTTGTTGTTATTAATATTATTATTATTATTATTACTATCATCATCATCTAAATTCTTGACACAATGAAACAGAATCACATAAAATGGTCTCCCCCTTTTCCTCGGTCACTCTGTCAGGCTAATTAATAACAAATCTAAAAACATTCTAAGACGGAAACAACAAATCCACGGTTTCTAAATAAGGAGTCCTTTGTGCGTTAAACATCAACACCATGTTACTGTTTCCTTTAATTAATGTGAGCAACATAATGCCACATGTTCTTCCCCTCCGAAATGAATCCCGGTTTAGCTTCTCGCACATAGTTAATTCGGGACTCATTTAGGAAGCAAAGAACATGTGGTCATATAGTGGGAACAATAATTAAAGGAAACATCTGACATGTATAAGCAAGTCCAATATTCTAAATTTACTGATCTGAATAACGGCATAGTTTCTACATGTGTAATGTAATTAAAATGTCCACTAACGCACCACCTGTTCTCAACCCTAATGTATAAATACAAAATAAACACACACACACACACACACACACACACACACACACACAAAAAGTAGAGTCTAAATAATATTAACATTACGTTCAATTCAGACTCCTCATTGTGATTAGCTGAAGAACAAACATGAACAGAAAGAAAGTTGTGCATGCAGCCAAACCTCCGTTTCTGCTTACAGCACTGAATATATATCTTCTAATAGAAAACGCCTTCTCTTTTACACATCATAGAAATAATAAAAGACAGAAAGTAAAGCCCTGTTTGTTTAAAACTTCCCATGCCGACGCTATTCAAAACAGACATTTTATAAACACACAGAGAAAAAGTTTACCAAATTTTTAACGTGAATATAGGACAAATCTAAAAATATTGATGTGTGTACGGTTCAATTAAAATCTATCAGGCATTTCCTCTAAGGTCAGGAGTAAAGTTAACTAGACTGAGGAGGAGGTTCTCTGTAAGATGGTGAGAACTTGTGCTGTAAAGCCTCAGGTCATGAGAAGTGTCAAAAACCCACTACTGCACGGTGGGAAAGGGCAACAAATATCATCGCGGCTCACGCAGACCGATAAATCCACATCGGCCCTCTGTATAGTTCGCACACGGCGCAGAGTAGGCATGATGGAGTAAAACACTTTTCTCTCTTTAATGCAGCTTTAATGCTTTAATGTGGCTTTACAGACATGTATTGTAGGTAAGCTACCTTTAATTTTAATGATAATTAAAAAGGCTAATATATACTGATATAAAAATAATAAAATATAAAGTGTGTAAAATTT
>JAOVVF010000048.1:15227580-15258266 GCA_028565595.1 Duopalatinus emarginatus
TAGATATGTGTGTGTGTGTGTGTGTGTGTGTGTGTGTGTGTGTGTGTATATATATATGTTTATTTAGAATATTTTAAAATGTTTTAAATATTAACAAATAATAATAATAATAATAATAATAATAATATTACGGCCAGTATAGCTGGCAGTGTTGCTGTCTCACACCTTCAAGGTCCATCCAGGGTATACTTCTCACACATGGAGACACAGATCCACTGGGACTCTGATCAGGAAAAAGCTGTTACTAGAAGTGCGTGAGTGAGATTATTACTGTGATTATGGCCCTCGTTCAATTTGGCTATACTTAAGCCCATTTTACATCAGACCACAGCAGCGTTGTGTCCAACATGCTGTCATGTTAATCAAAGTGACTTTACACCAGGCACTAGCGGTGCACCGAGCAGCTATGTTTAAAATAAAAAAGAAATGTAATTTCCCATGGCACGGTCACGGTTTCATGCTAGAAACGCTACAATATACAGGACTGATGCTATATTTTGCAGTGCATGCCTATAATCTAAACAGCACATGGGCTTTATATGAGCCTGAAGCCATACTGAAGCAGCTCGTGCCAAACTCGGTGAAAGTTCTAGCTGCCACAGAGCAGAAAAACCTCACTGGATTAACAACATTTATATAAACATTGAGAAATCATGATTTAAATATTGACAGATACTTGTGTGTTATATTTTATAAGAAAAAAAGCATCATCTAGGACCTGGATCTACATCCAAAGTTTTGTAAATCTGATCGGTGACAAGGACTCTTGTTCAACGTGTTATACAAATAAAACTGAAATGAAGTGAATCGAACCATCCAAATTCTCTCCCACCAGTGAAACTCATCAGGGCAAAGAGTGATGTATCTAACAAGTGTCTAAAAAAAGAAAAGAAGAGGAAGACGGCTCAGCAGCGGTGGAAAATGAGCCGTCTTGCGTGGACTTTCCCACAGTGCATTAATAAGGACAGGTATTTGAAGGATTCCTCTAAGGGCACTGCTGAGCAGGAGCTTTCAGCACCTCCTTATTAACTGGTCACTCTACCTGCGACACTCACAGCACAATACGCTAGCTGTAGTGGATTTCCGGAAGGACAAACACAATGATGTGCAAAAGGTACAGAGGTGTTTTGATGACTGGCCATCACAGAGGACTGGCACAGGCAAGGTCAGGCCAAGGGCATTGCTAAATTGCATGAAGAGACTCTTGGAAAGCTCTGATGTGATGAACATCACTTCTGTCGCACTGTAAGGTGAAGCATGTTGTGACATGCAGAAGTAAATGTATGTAATAAATTACCGACTTGACTCACACCGTCTTCAACAGAGTGATCACTTCAAATTTCTTTTCATCTTTGAGTGGGTGAAATCGGACCTGACAGGGCTTGAGGGCTTTGGTGGTACTTTATTCAGACATCAGGGTTTAGTTAGGACTTTCAAATGGACAGACATGAACTGATCAGTCAGTGTGCGAGTGTGTTAAAAGGCCTGGATGTAGACTTTGTGCCACAGGGTGAGCGATCACTCATTTCAGCTCTGGTGCCAGATGCTTTCTAAAGATGATCAGATCACGTCTTCAAATTTCCCACACAAGAGACGGCAAATCTGATCACATTTACAAAGTAAAGCATTTCACTTTGGTCCTTCCATAAAAATTCACATGCACTGAAATGCCAGAAAAACTGATACAGACACCCCAGATTGGCAATTGCTCCATTATGGAATGGGGTTTGTTTAGCTGGCATTCTATAGGATATACGTCTACCAACATCTCTGGCAGGTGATCACTATGTGTGCCTCATTTCTGTTTACTTGCACTCGTTCATGTACTGCATTCACATCTAGAGACACCAAATTCTGGTTTAAGGAACACTCGTCTGAGTTTGAGGTTTTGCCATTCACACCCAAGACACCAGATCTTAATGTTATCAAACATATCTGGGATGTAATGCAATGTTCAATGAACCAGGAAACACAAATCCTACACCTCAGAATACAAACAGAATTGTGGACCGTTCTGCAAGATGTATGGTGTTCACTGCCTACAGAATATTTCTGAAAGCTCATAAAGTCCATGCCCTGTGGGTGGACCTACCAAGTATTAGACTGGTGCACCAGTTTTTCTGGTAATTTAGTGTAATTTAGTGTAATTTAGCGTACAGAATTGTCAACTTTGATAGACGTGTGGTTTCATTGCTTTGCTGAGGTTGAGTAAAACACTGTAAGTGTGTATACTTACCACTCGGGTTGAATGCCATACAGGATATGGGTTTATCATGAGCTGGGAAATGAGCCACCACGCCCTCTCCATCAGAGTCTTCACTTACAAGTACCTACAGATACACAGGAAAGCATCACAATAATAAAAAAAAGACATGACTCGGCTTACCTAGATAATTATTGCCACAACATTCGATGATGTGCTCTAATCTGGTTAGTCACATAAGACAGTACGGATGTGAAAGATGTAAAAAGTTCTGCTCTTTGACAGACCGCATTCAGCTGACCAAACGTAACTTTACTGCATTCACTCGACCGCCAAAGAAGAGCACGCTGCAATGCACACTACTTTAATGCCTGAATACAAAGATGCATTCTGACTAAAACAGAACAATAATCAATGACAGGGTGGAGTGATGCAGCCAGAAGTGAAGAGGAGTTACTGATACCACACTAATGCTGATACACGGAATAACAGCACGTCCTGAAGTCTTTTACTCCTCACATACCGCAGCGATTGTACAACGATTACACTTTATAGTAATTATACCCTGAAACGTCATGCACTGCCTAAGCAACATAATAAAGCATTGAATCGTCTTTAGTTTTGATTCATCGTTGCATTGTTACAAGCTGATGCAGCATCACGACGTTCATTTCCGTCCAGAGTTGCATTATTTTTTGGCTGAGGCTGAGAGTCGAACCACTCTGTAAAGTCTTCTCCAGCACGTCCCAAAGACATTCAATAAGGTTGAGGTCAGGATTCGATTCATGTGTGAAAATGATTCCTCATGCTTCCTGAATCACTCTTTAACAGTTTGAGTCTGATGAATCTTGGCACTGTTGTCCTAGTCCTAGAATGTGTCCTTGAGTTCATTTTATTGCCACATAATTTATAGCTGAACCAAATCAACTCCATATCATACACTGCCTCCAGGGCCACCAAATCTGAATAGTGGCTTTTGGTGAATCGTCGTATCTATTCACTAGTTGGACATGTCCTACGACATGTTCCATGACCCCGACGACCTATGAACTCGCGTAAGAAACAATAATAGGCTGGCATCAAACTTGTAGTGTAGTCAGTGTACACAGTCCAACCATAAAACGGTAACTACACTATTACTGCCTAATCTGACGTAGCGAACACCACAAAAGACAAAAATATTGTGGAATTTGATCCCGCCATTACATCATAGCAACTTTAAACAGACATCCAATCACCAGCCTCTACACAGACTGAAAATTCCTACAAGACTTTACAGCTTTAGCTCTATTACAAGTCTTGACAATGGAGACACCGTCCACAATAGCTACAGAGACGTCTCACTTAAAGCTTCACCGTATTATGAATTACGGACACTTTTACTCCAGTTATATGAAGTGTTTGCCATAAAAGTTTTTGTGTAAGATTTCAATAGAAATGACAATATGTTAAACTGAGGGCATTAATATTAACTTCGTCTGAGCTACTGTAGAAAATTAATCAACACCTATTGTCCAATCAGAATTGAGCACTTTATACAGCGCTGCACTATAAAACACATGCAGTGCATGTGTACATACAGTCTCACACAAACAAACACTCATGCTCATGTGCACATCATATGTACGCCTACGATAAGAGCACAAACTTAAAAAAAATGAAAGAATAAATGAAGTGTTGAAAGAGTTAAAACACACACACACACACACACACACACACACACACACACAGCAGGGGGAAACTCTAGACTGTCTCTCTGCTAATAGATATCCAAAAGAGATTAATAGCTCTCAGTTAAAAGAGCAGCACTATGGATCTGTAACTCATCCTTTATGTGTTCCTACAGGAAAAACTGACCTCTGAGATTGAGAAAGAAAAGCAGGAGGAAGGGAAGCAAAAGCAGGCAGACAGAAAAAGGGCAAAAAAAAGATAAAGAAGAGCAAGACAGCTAGAGCGAGAGAGTGTGTGTGTGTGTGTGTGTGTGTGTGTGTGTGTGAGAGAGAGAGAGAGAGAGAAAGAGAGTTGGTGCTCCACAAGAGGCCATTCTCTAGTCAGTGGCCCTCTGTGAAAGTCGACTCATGAAAGAGATTATAACTAAGGCCAGACATGAGGAGGCCAAAGAGAAGAGTGATAAATCTAGCGGGGTGTTGCATTAAGGAGCATGCCGCTCATTTTAATAGAAGCCAGTCCAAACACAAAACAGCCTTGCTCTCGAACCAAGACATTTTAGTTTAGACTCACAAAAAAATGCCCCGGTGACAAAAAACAGGTCTCATACCAGAGAACAGATAATGTTTTACAGGGATTCAGGTATGACTGAAAATTTATGTGAAAAAAAGCACTTTGTAGGGAATGATGAAAACCAGCAGAAGGAGAAAACTCTGGAGGATGTTAGAGACGCGGCATCTAAGCCGTAAATTACCGCACGGTTGTAACAAAGAGCTGTTGACTTCGCAAATCTGACTGGTTAAGCAGTGTTAAATTATTTTCTATAACAGCAGCACTGACAATATTTCTGGCTTTATTACATATCACAGTTTAATATTAATGAGCTGCTTCTATAGTTACAACATCTACAGGAACTTGTATGGCAGACACTCTATCCCATATAAGAAAAATAATAGCAGGATTAAACAAATATATATAAACATTAAGATGGTGAAGCTTTTGACATGGAAGGAGTCTCCAGTGTCAGCATCTTGTAACAGTTTCCCAACACCAGATAGTTAATAGGACTAAGGACTTCCAGTTTCTTGGTTATGTAGGGGCAGCGTTTTGGTCTTGTGACCGGAAGGTCCCGGGTTCAACCCCCACAAGGAACAAGATATGACTGAAGTGCCCTTGAGCAAGGCACTTACCCCCGCCCTCAGTTGCTCCATGGGCTCTGTGGTTTGAGGCTGCCCCCCAATCCAGGGAAGCGTGTTCACTGCCCTCTAGTGCTCCCTGTGTGTTTTACTACATAGATGGGTTAAATGTGAAGGTCACATTTCTCTGTGTGTGAGTAGAGTAAGCAAAATGTTCACTTTCACTTCACTTTACATACCTTTTAAGAAAAAATAAAAATAGAGTCTGATGAGGAAAAAATGTGAGGTGGGGTAAATATTAATGGTTAAATGAGGGCAGCTGTGAATGGGTTGTGAATGAAGAACCAGAAGGTTCTTCTGACTTTTGACCAGAAGGTTGCCAGTTCAACCCCCAGAACCAACTTGACACGAATGAAGTGCCCCCGAGCAAGGCACCTAACCTCCAACTAGTTGCCACTCGCTCCGGGCAAGTGCACTCACGGCCAGCTAGTGTGCGTTTATGTGCATGTTTCACTGCACGCATGAGTTAAACATGGAGGTCACACGCATTCCTCTGTGTGTCAGCACAGAGGTCAATAAGTTGCTCATTTTTTGGATGCAAGTCTTTGTGTTCAAATTTTGTACATTCTCCCCATGTCTGTGTGGGTATCTTTCAGGAGCTCTGGTTTTCCCTCACAGTCCAAAGTCATAAAGTCAGGAGAATTGGAGATACTAAATTGCCCCTTGGTGAGTGAGTTTGTGTGTGTGTGTGTGTGTGTGTGTGTGTGTGTGTGAGAATGTCTCTGTCCTGCAATGGACTGGTGACCTGTCCAGGGTGTTTCCCTGCCTTCATCCCAATGAGCAGTGGGACAGACTTCAAGTGCAGTGCCTTGAGAGCTTAGGTCTCATCTACATCATGTTGTAGCTGCCTCTATTTATGGCATCAGTTTTTCCACAGCTTTCAGATGAAGAGGTAAAAGTGTTGACTCTGGAGAAACAGGAGATATGCGTAAGCAGAATAAATCACACCTCTGAATGGGTGTAGCGTGTGAGGTCGAGCCTCTGTGGACACTCTGGTTTAACCTTCAGATTTTAACAGCCCAGGAAACCAGACGAGCTGTTTACACGGGTCAAAATCAACACGGGGCGAGGGGAGGGGCAGGAACATGAGAGAAATCTGTTCCAACTTAACCTCTGTCTGAGTAAAAATCCTTGAACGAGAGAACTGCAAACATTTAAACTGGCCTGTTAAGCTGACACTCCATTAAAGAGATCCTGTGTGATAGATGAACACCTGGGAGCAGTTTCTGCTTGTCCACAACAGAGCGACGAAAAAAAGAAATGATGTTCTTCTCGGGTGGAATATGGTGTTCATCTTCAGACACACTCAGGTTTCAGAAAAAAAAAAGAAGAGGAGACTGAGTGTGACCAGTCTTCCCTTCACCTCTGCTCACCTGGCTCTCATCTCTCACTACAGCAGCCCTCATGCCAGGAGAGCCGAGGTACAGGAAGTGGTATTGGGTCATGAGCCTGGCAGCTGTCATCCTGACACAAACTCTGAACTTACAGACTTCCTTATAACATAGTGATGACAAATCAGTGCAAGACTAAATGCTTCTTGAAAAGCTGAATGGGATTAATAAACCATGCAGAATGATTCAGGATGTTTTTCTATCAAGGTCAGAGGAGTGTAACAAAGTCACAACATAAATATATACATACTACAACAAAAATGTTCATCAACAACCTGTTTTCTGACAAAACATTACAACTAGATTTATTATAAAACTAATAAAAATTTTCATAACAATACTTAAAAATTCTTAGTATAAAAATTAAATAATAATACTTACTTAATAATAATAAAAAAATAAAAAAAATTAAATAATAAAATAATAGTACTAATGTAATAATAATACTTTGTAATAGCATTTAATAGTACCTTTAATCCTGGGAAGATAAAAGTTAAAAGATGAAATAATCTACCTTTACACTCAAACTGTATGATAAAATACAATATGTCCCTAAACAAATAAAAATAAAATATATATATAATATGCATTATATATATATATATATATATGTGCGTGTGTGTGTGTGTGTGTGTGTGTGTGTGTGTGTGCTTGGCTGCAGTGTGCAAGACGTGAAGTGTGAGGACACCTCTGAGGTTTTACAGACGCCAGTTTCCTCTGATCTAACAGAAAAGTGTTATCCGTCTGATAACTGCGATAACAGACCTCAAAGGAAGAGGAGACTTCAGTAAGCCTGTAAATAGGTGTACAAGTGTAAATCTGCTGTTCCATTCAAGAAAGATTTAGAGTGTAGAAAACTGATGCATTTATATTTTTCCTTTTATCCTAAAAAAAGATTTATAAATAATTTTAATAATAAAAATAATTTAAAAATACAGTTATCAAACTACAATTAAAAGAAAAAATAACAAAACAACTAAAAATGAATAAAAACTTTTGTGCATTTTCTTTAAAAGCGGCTGTGAAAATGCACACTATATATTATGTGTATGTATTTGTGTGTCTGCGTGATTTTATATCATAGTGGGGACCAAACTGTCTCACAAGGTTTTTGCTTTTAAATAAAATAAAAAGAAAACTTGTCTTCCTGAGGTTAAGGTTAGATTTAGGGTTTAGGCACAGCATTAATTAGCTCCATTAATAATTATGTCAGTGAAAAGTCCTCACAAGAATAACAATAATAAGGCAAAAGTATGTACGTGTAAGTACCTGTCCCTCTCCCACATTGTGTGTGTCTATGACAGTAACCACGCCGGGTTGGTGAGGGCTGCGGCGGGTGCTGCTGTGAGCCGCTCCCTCTTCATCGGGTGCTCCAGAGGGCAGTGTACCTGTGAGCTGGGTGACTACTTTACCCACCATAGTCAGCCCTGTCTTTAGTGTCTAAGGAGAGAAAAGACCGAAAGCAAAACCATCAGTAAAATTTTTCGACACCGATGATATAAAAAAGGGGCTGATGTCCAGGTCATAATTTTTAACACCAGCTGCTAAAACATCCACCACATCAGCCCTGACCCATTGAAGCACAGACTTTAGAAAACCTCTGGTGTGCTGCAGTATTTTACCCTAGTTGATTAGTGGATCTTCTGTAGGATCACCCAGACAGTCTAGCCTTCACACCTAAGCATGACCCTGTTGACAGTTCACCAGTCGTCCTTCTTTGGACCACTTTTGGTAGCTACTAACCACTGCATAACTCAGATCTTATTGCACAGATTATCTCAGAAACAGCAGGTTTAGTGGAGTGTTGGACTCCAAGACTCAATGATGTGCTTGAGGGAGGACAAGTCGAGCCTCTCTAGTCCAATCCCACAGAGGATCCACATAAGTATCATTTGCTAATATCTTGGTGTTGGATACCACAGAACTCCTCCAGACGTCTTGTAGAGTCCATGCCTTGACGAGTCAGAGCTCTTTTGCAAGGTGGTGTTAATGTTATTCAGATACTGAGCTCTTTACACGTGTAGTTTATTGCAAACCTAACTAATAATCAGCAGTAATAAAACATCACTGTAGGAAAATCATTTTTTAAAGATCCCAAAGAGACAATAATGTTTTTTGGAACATAAAACTGTCTCAAGACACAAACCAATGTAAATAATAGTGCAAATATTGCTTGTTCGGCCTGCGGTAATGTACAATTTTGGATAAATTAATATTTAAATGAGTAAAAAATTATTATAATGGAGTGTAATCTTTCAATTAAACTCAATTTTATTGCCCGAAATCAATGTTCTTTTACATCAATCATCCAGAAATTTTCCCTTGAACCACAAAACATTTTGTTGCCACATCTTGCTTTCATTTTGGCACCAGAGTTATAACGCAACTTCCATCCAACAACAAGCATCATATAAACCTAATGCTGAAACGATCATGAATATATTCCAAATGACTGAACTATACTTGACTTATTCTGTATGAATCCTTTTATTAAAAAGTTAATTCTTTTAAAGATATGATGCAGTGTCCTGAACAGCTACCACAGGTTTTACCACAATTCTAACACTGATATAAAACACTGATTTGATATAACATCATGTAATTTACATCTTCTTACACTTATCCCTTAACAGCTAGTTCAACTAATTACACTTCTACATGATCTCCATCTCCAACTCTTCTGCTCTGTACTAATAATATTCCTGGGCATTTGAGGTTGTGCAAATTCCAGTAAGATAAACATGTCATTCAATAGGTGTCATCCAGACACGTGGCGTGCGAATGCACTGTTCTAGTGTGTTAGCGTAGCGATTTCAGCAACAGGGAGATAAGAAATTGCTGGGACAGCAGGAGTCAGGAATAGGATCTGCCACCACCTACCCCCGCCAACCCGCGCCTTGATCAATGCTGACTGTTTGGATTAGCACTAAAAACTCCAACTGCAGTGATTAGAAAACACATTAGCGTTGATCAATTAGGCGGCAAACGCTTCTCTTAATAATTGATGGGCCAGGGCAATTTACACACAGTCTGTTAGTGGGCTTGTCAGGGCACTATCCAGAGGGCCCAACAAACGCAGGCGCCACAAGGTATTGACGTTGCTGCTTGGCCTGAATGCTTGATTAAGCTCTTCAGGGGCCTAGACAGCACACAAATACACACACACACACGCACACACACACAGCAAGAAGCTCAGTACTACATCAAGTGAGAAACTAGCAAGAGACTCCACTTAAGCTGTGCTATCCATTTACCACATGTACACGATTGCTCAGCTTTACACAGACACCAAACATTGGAGCCACTGCCGTTCACTTCAAACACTGTCCTGTGGCTGGCGCGACAGAATTGCTCTCGGAGTCCCATCCTGCTCATTTACACAGTCTGTGCTCTGTCAGAATTCAATTTCCCCAAAGTCCCCATTGCCCCACCATCCAAAGCGGGGCACACCCCCCCTCATGGCATTGTGATTGAGTTACAGGACTGATGGGAGATAGCCCCCTGGCCCCTCGGCAGCCGCACTCAGGCCACTCAGCACGGGGACGGCGTGTCAGAGCGGAGAAGACGGCTATAAATCACGGCTCCATCTGCAGACGGCCCCGTCTACGCATCAGGCCTTTTTTAACCACGTTTTCCTCCCTGCTAACCTTTAGGGCGCTGCTTTTGATGTATGCCACCATTAGGGCTAATGGTGCTTCTCTCACGTAAGCCGTTAGAGCTCGTTAGGGAGGA
Source organism: Duopalatinus emarginatus (assembly GCA_028565595.1). NCBI lineage: Eukaryota > Metazoa > Chordata > Actinopteri > Siluriformes > Pimelodidae > Duopalatinus > Duopalatinus emarginatus. The sequence goes on from JAOVVF010000048.1 coordinate 15,237,771, forward strand.
GACTGGACCGGTCTGGGAATACAGATGTGAGCTTAATAAATCAATTAACCTGCTGGGGAGAGGAGCCTAAAACCAGATGCACTGGGGAGTGTATCAGAGGAGGATTAGATCAGAATTAGTGTAAGGCCTACGGTAAACTGACTGTACTGTCTTGTAACAGACATTTATTGTTGCTGAAATGTCTTTGGAATATCTTATTGCTTTGCAGATACTGTTAGAAAGGCTATAATTAAAATATCGAAAAGGTTTTTATACGATGAGATAAAAGTAAACACTTAAGGCTAAAACATACAGGCTATTTGTCTATTGGATGTCTTTTTAAAAAGCATTGTATCACACTACATTTCTATATCAGTCTTAAGAGGTTTTAGAAAAAAAAGACTCTTTTAATGCACAGTGTACAGTCAGTTAAAGGCTCTTTTTTATATTTTAACAAAATGTAGGATAACCCAATCATTTGAGTACTTTAATACATTACTAGGGACAGTTTCATTATTTTAATTAATATAAAAATATAATTTATTAATTTAATTTAAAGATTTTTATTGTGCCATTTTTTGGAGGTTTTTTTAAAACCTATTTGTTATGCAAACTATCTAAAATGTGCTTAAACATACGTTTATAAATATGCATTTATTATTTTTTATTTTTACATTATATCAATTCAAAGTTTATTTATATTTCTTTATTATTATTATTCATGTGTGTTTAACATGTATTTATTTATACCTTTTTTAAAGATTACTTTTTTAAGTATTTTGATCATACTATTTTAGCCATTTTCTTTCTCATTAACAGTCATTTGAGCTTTTGTTTTGAAAAAAGAACATTTTTTTAAATCTAAATATTAAATGCATGAAAGGGTTAAATGAGAAATGGTTTTAAATGAGAAATAAATAAATAAAAGTCACTGTTTTGTAGTTAAACCTTTGTCACCTACTGAAAACACTTTTCATCACTAAACCATATATAGCATCCAGATAAAATCAAGAATACATTGTTAGATGAGTGGGTATGCCGATTCACAATGGAAGGCCTAGAGGAATACTGCTATAACTCAAATCAAAAAGAATGAAAGGAAGTACTGGGTACACACCAAGATGTCCTTTTGGAAATGAGATTTACTGGGACCACTTGTGATAGTTACAGTCAGGCCCATAAGTATTTGGACATAATATTTGTTAATATTTTGACATAATGTTTGTCATTGTGTCTCTGTACTTCACCACAGTGAGATCTGAAATGAAGCAGTCAAGGTGTAACTGAATTGCGAACTTTCAGCTTCAACTCGGGGGTTTCGAATGGCAATGCATCTCAACAGAAGAGGCATTTGATCCAGACTTTGTATCAAAGTATTAGTACAAATCCTAATAGTCATAACAAATGTTAGGTTTTTTTTGTCCAAATTACTTTCGAGCCTGTGAAAATAGGGGACTGTTAAAAATAGCTATAAACTTAAATTAATACAATATTTTTTATTAACCCCTCTGACAAAGCTAACATCTTTCCTTACATTAAAATCTACTGTGGCAGTGTACACAGTTACAAATACTGCATCTCTGTCCTAATACTCATGGAACATAATACATAGCATGGCTGATAGTACTGTACTAAAACATTTCAGGACTACTGCTACACTTAAACACTGATTCTTGTTTGTCTATGTTTAAATATAGCCAGTAGTTACAGATATCGACTGAATTACAGTTTACTTTAAAATTAGAGTTAATACACAAGGCATGGCTAAAGTATTAATGATTACTTTTAAGTTTAGATCCATATAGCTAAATTAAATTTCTGATCCTTTTAAATGTTTTGACCATTTTCTGATTTACAAAACTATGTACTATACTTATATACAGTGTCCCATGAGTATTTTTACGGTAATTTATTAATAATCATTTTATAATCATTTTTAGCTACTAAAACTAATTAACATATATTAATTTATTTTAAAAATAAATACATAAATTAAAAACTAAAATAACCTGCCTGAATAAGTGTTCGACCCCTATACAATAATGCATGGAACAGAAGCCCAAAAAAGTCTTTGGTCCCCCCCCCCCCACTGATATTTTCAGTGGGATTTTGATCAGGGTTTTGCCTGAACCATTACAGAAAATTCACTTTACTGTTTTTAAGCCAGGGTTGCTTCAGCGTCTCTCCCTAGTTTTAGTTTTATAACAGACAGCAACAGGTTTTCTCGCTACATTGTGTAGAAATTATATCTGTTCATTCTCACATCAATTCAAAAAAGTTTCCTAGTTCCTGCAGATGTGAAATATGCTCACATCATGATGTTACCACTGCAATATTCCACAATTGGGATGGTGTTCCTTCAGACATCTACAGTGTTAGATTTATGCCATACTGGGGACTGACCAGAAAGCTTTATTTTGGTGTACTATGACCATAAAAACCATTTCCCACATCTTAAGCAACCTCCATACATGCTTTAATGTGGATCTTCTAAAACAATGGCTTTTTTGCCACCCTCCAATAGAGTCCAGTTTTATAGACAGCTCTTTAGATTGCAAACGCTTTCACTTGAACTCAATATCCAGCCTTTGAACACTAAACACTAAATATTTCAGGGGGACAGACTGGACTGTGGTGGTCTTCCTCAATAGTTAATATGTTCCATGGCTGCTTGATTCAGGGGAAAAAACATCTGGATGGTGTGACGCAACATCTACGGTGCTCAGCTGGAAACCAAACACTTGGATATTGTCCTGTCTTGGAGTCTTTAATCACTTAAACTTTTGAATTACACTGTCTCTTTAGTCGCCATTTCCTCGGCTGTTTCACAACCTGACTGATCCTTAAACGGAGTGGTTTTATATCCAGAAGGAGAACTTTACTTTAACCACTTATAGCTAGTCGCTAATTAAGACAGGTTATAGATAAATAAGTGGCACCTCTAAATCACAAAAAATATATACTGAGAAAATGTAAATTTTGTAATTGTGAAATTTGTGATTACTTTAAAGGAGGGGCGGTGTGTGAATAATTTTGCAATCCACAATTTGTGTATATTGTACTAAAATAGAGTAAAAACATATACTTACTTTTGCAGCACTGATAACAGTGGCAGTATAGGACTGTGAGTTATCTCCACATGCCCCACCACGGGACTGATGACACCGGATCAGCTGCGCGCACACACACACACACACACACACACACACAATTATCATTAAGTCCACAGAAGCCTGCCTGGCGTCTCCATGCAGAAAGGGTGGAGGGGGTAATTAGGACATCCCTAAACCTCTAACCCCTTCTACATCTTACCTCCTCCAGACTTTCTGTCCCATTCAACATTTCAGGAATGGAAAACTCACTCACCGTTGGCCAAAAGTCATTACGCTACACCAGGCGCACTGGCCCATCTGTTCATTACTGAGAAATGTCTGACCTCAGCCATACAACAGCAGCAAACAACACTCCATTAAACGAACTCGCAGCAAATCAGAAATGTTAAAAATACCGTGCGACAATAAAATCTGGCCTATTTTAAAGTTGAAAGAAATGGTTTGGCTTTTTATGCATTATTTTAGTACATTCTTCTTGTAACGGTTCAAGGCTTTTAAGAGCGCTGACAATTTCGACTAAGAGAAAAACACAGTGTTTATAATTTCTACCTTGTTCTCAGCGTAGGCCAGCCACCGGCTTCCTAATGCTATTGGGTTGAGGTTGGGACCAGGACAAGGATAGCAGCCTGCAACACAGAACATAACACGAATGTTACACAATATAAGCAGCTCTGCAACAGTAAAACCATACGACACTTCCAGTCCTTCAGTAGAAAATATTTCAGCAATGACAGTATTTAGTTACCCGACACACAAAAGAGCTCACATACTGTATCTGTATCTGTCTAAAGAATTATAGCTATTGCTTAAAACTGCTAGTCTGAAATAGGTGATGGACTGAAATGCATTTATTTGCGCAGTGTTTATTAGGTATGAATTTCACACTTGAGGATACAGGGTCCAATTTGTGTAAACTGAAATGAGGTCTATGGCATTTAGTGACTGCAAGATGGCTCCTAAGCTTATTAACCAACAGACAGTTTGACCCTTGAGAGCCATATAGAAAACACTGGCACCATGCAGCCTGGCCAAAAAAAAAAAAAAAAAACATCTGCACGGTACAACATGCATACACACCCCATTAATCTAATCTAATCTAATCTAATCTAATCTGAACTAATATATAATATACGACATAATGTGACAATGTTTTTAAAAAAACCTGAATTAGAATTTTCTGAACGCATACACATCCACAATCCCAGAAGTGTGCTGACACTAATTTAGTCTTCGAGTGTCCAGATAAAAAAGTATGCAGACAATAATTGGGTGCATGGAGCCCAGATCTAAGGTTACGATGAACAGAACTTGAGGTAAGCCACAGTCAGAGAATGATGCGAAGATTTCTGCGCTTTTCTAAGACAGAGGGAGCCAACGCTGTAAGATAACATGTGTTTAACATACTCTTGCGCGCAGGAAGCAAACTATTTTCGCTATTGTTCTCAGACCTCACGTCTGTCCATAGCAGGACACGGAGGTGCGCTGAACTAAGCGGTCGTATACGACCGAGCTAGGCTTCCGTTTCAAATGAAGAAAGAGCTGACAGTGTGATGGAAAATATCGTCCTGTTTTATGACTTCTCATAATCGCTTTCAAAAACAAACATGTCTAGTCTTGATTTTTTTTTTCTATGATGAAGAAGCTTTAGAAGAGAGATTAACGATGTAAGGGGTTATTGACCGCGATCATTTCCTGTGGCACAGACGTGGACTGGGAAAGCAGACAGACAATGAGAGCCATTAAAACTACGCTAATGGCAATTTACAACAGACGATTGCTTAAGTGGGGATAGAAGGCCTGGTTTCGGATTGTGATATGGACTTCAGAGGACACAATGGCCCTTTACTGTAGAAGCCAAAGAGTGTTAGGTGCTGGGAAAGGACAGACTTAAGAGAGTATACAAGTGTTTTCGTGTAATGGCCAGGGTGAGTGATTAGCGGCGTGTCGAGTACGGAGTCTTTGATATCGTATAGCTGTGCGGAGTGACAAGGTAAAATGTCTCCAGCGCTCGGATTGCATGCGTAGAGATGAGATTGTGCAGGTTCACCCAACAAAAGACAAAGCGAGGACTTTAATGATATCACTGTGTGTGAGCGATTCATTAAAGCTGGATTTCTCTCACTGGCGTTTAGGGTGAAAACGGTTACAATTAAAACTGGCAGAAAAGTGGCAGAAAACTGGTACAGACGCGCATTTGTAAAATAAATAGGCTGGTGGTGGCTACGTAACGGTGTGGTGTTTTTTTAACTGGTGCGATGCGCTGTGGGACACAGAAATCCTACACCTCAGAGTACAACAGGATTGGGGACTGTTCTAGAGGAAGCATGGTGTTTGTTGCCTCCAGAATATTTCTGGAAGCTTGTGGATACCATGTCCTATAGAAGACCTACCAAGTGTTAGACAGGTGTACTAGTTATTCTAGCAATTCAGTGCATAAACAATGTTTACTTACTTGTGACAAAGAATTTTTTTGTAAAAGTGCAGCTGTCAAAGGCGGCAATCTTTTCTTGAAGACTGACGACAAGAATCCTGCAGTTACAGACAGATTGACACAGAGTGAATCCATTAACAGTGCATAAAGATTACTGGAACAGATCCTGATCTGTATACTGTACACAATTAACGCAGAAGTAAGTGAGAAAAAAAAACAACACTGCAAGACATCAGTTGTACTAACAAGATACCTTTTGTTGCAGTGTAGATCATAAATGGGTGTTTTAAACTGAATTGACTTGACCATCTCTCCTGTCCTTAGAGAATACAGGTCTACACAGCAGTATGGAGGGCTGGTTCTGTAACAAACATACACACATGGCAGTAATTATAAACAAAGCACCAAATCACAAATACATCGGTCTTCATCGGAATGCATCTGAAAGGCATTGAAAACCAAACCATCCCATCGAGAAGCAGTTTTTTTCCATTTAATTGCATCAGGATCCTTCCCAAAAGTGTTGCAGCCATTTCCTTCCCAAAATCCGACATTAAACGCTTTGTCAAGTAACACATCAGCACAAGTCTGAGGAAAGGAAAAGTGGCTGCTGGCGCAGAGGACCTCATTCATCCTCATTAAGAGTTCACCAACTTCACTGGCACTGCCTGGTCTGCTGCGTCGAGCCGTCAGCTCGGTGGGATGTTTCTGATAAAGCGAGACGTTCACTCTGTAACGCTAATTTTCGCTCTGTGTAAATCGCCTCTGCCTTACGATGCGACGGCGTCGGAGTACACAAATCGAGCTGGGTGAGAAAAGGTCACGATAGACTGCAGAACGGAGAAATGAGGATGCAGCTCGACTGATCTGATTGTCTCTGTAAATAAGGAAAATCAATAACCAGTGATTCACCGAGAAAATAACAGGCTCCGAATGCAACCGCTAATGATTTTGATGTGTCTGTCACTTAATTGAACTGTATGTCTGCCTCCTTGCTAAAAGTGATTCAATTATGAATCATAGATAAGATTCGACACGGACAGACGATTAGGTAATTACATGTGAAATCCATGCGAGGTGTCTCATCATAGCCCTGGTCCCTAAAGAAGAGCAAAAAAATGCTGTTTACGGGTGTAATATAATGAATATAATGACCAGGGGTCATCAACTGTGGAAAAAAAAAATGCAACAGCAGGACTGATAAAAAAAAAAGTCTGACTTACTGTGCTTGCACACAAAGGAATCTGACCTCCGCATTTAGCCCATCAGTGAAATGCACACGCTAGCGAATATACACACTTGGGGGCTGTAAACACACTTGCACGAAGTGTTGGGTGACCCTGGGAGCAATTGGGAGTTAGCTACCTTGCTCAAGGTACCTCACTTCAATGGTGTCTTGTCAGTAACTAGGATTAAACCAGCAACCTTCTGGTCACAAGACAGATTCCCTAACCTCAAGTCAAGGCTGCCTGATAAAAGAAACCCATCATTTAGTGACTTCAGTATTTAAAATATGAACTTGATCTGATCCTCTGGTGAGGTTTGTTGCAGGCAGTGACAGGTTTCGGTAAATTACTTAGCAGAAGTCATCTCATCAGACCAGAGACAAGCTAGCTATAGGATCATTTAGCTATAGTCCATTAAGCCAGACTTTGCCACGGAGGCTAATATACACTGCCCTCTGTAATGATCAGCATCATCATAATCATCATCATCAAGAAGCATTATGCATAAATAAATGGATGTTAATAATAATAATAATAATAAGCTAATTGTTTCACATTCAAGTGACGATTTATTTAATATTTTTTTAATTACTAATTCCTGCCGACCGCCTGTGTACTACACACACACACACACACCACCCAGGAACACATTTCCTTCTCCTGCTGCTGAAAAACAAACCCAGACGAAAACTCTGTCCCACTTTAAAGACCTGCTCAGCACAAACTTCACAGATGTAATGAGTACATGACACGGTACGGCCGTAACATTGGCATGCTTCGAAATCTGCACATATTAGTGCATCATAAAGCAGCCGCAAACTGTCAAATATGAAAGTAGAAAAGCTTAAATGAAAAACGATGAGGCGCTTGAACATCAGGCACTTCATAGCTCAGTGATGGAAAACCAGAAATTTCTTTAAATGTGCCAAGCGACAGAAAAGGAGTTGTCAGGAAAGCTGTGATGAGACACAAACACCACATTTTGTTTCTGTCTAAAATAGATGACCCACTTGTCCGCATTATTGTGAGACTGCGGGTGAGTAACGTTCCGGTTTGCCATGTGTGTTGGCCGTCGCACAATAACACAAGCAGTGAATGGCGGACCTTGGGTCACCCTACAAGCCTGAGCCTATGATGGTCCCTCTTAGACTTTTGTTGTACTTCTTGAACGGTCTACTGTGGTCTGGCACCACATCCAGGCCTTTTTAAAGAAAAAAATGGCAAGGACACAGCAGCCCTGATTTCATGCTGAACTCAATATATTCGGCTTTCTACACTTACACTGCAAGCTCAGCCAGAACCGGATTATAGCATGCGTGTAAACGCCACAATTCTGAGAGCCGTGGCAGCAACCGCAGACACGAACGAGGCCGCACACTGCCGTGCCCGGCAGCCAGCTCCAGCACAGATGGATTCGCAGGCCACAGCCAGAACAATCTGCTACAGCCCTGGCACTCGAGGAGTCCTCACAGCATCGCCTGGGCCAATAAAAGAGACAGAAACCAAGCTGCATGTGTTGTGTGAGTGCGTGTCAGTGCACCCTGTTCAACTCTCTTTATAGAAACGAAATGAGCACATAATAATAGCGGAGCGAGCGAACACGTTTCAGCGACAGCTTCAGAGTGTGTTAAATGTAAGACAGCAACTGGTAAAGTTACTGCTCTTTATTCTTACGTTGCTTTGATGCTCGTTTTAGACTTGCAACGTTCAATCGCTAGGATAGAAATGAGACAAGGAGCCATTATTATTACAGCAGAAAACACTCTGGATTCAGATCCTGAGATTAATAGCGGCATTTAACTTATCAAACTTGTCTTATAGCCACTATTCATTGATTTCAGCATTATCTGGACCAGATCAATCCAATTTAAAGCTTTTTGGAGCCAATTTGACACAAATGATATGCTTCCAGATTGATTAATGGGACAGTGATAGCCATGAAAAAAAAAATCATCATATTGGTCACTTCAATTACCTTTTTGGATGAGAACTAATGGCCAGCTTCTAATGGAGGCAATGCACTGTCATCTATAATACAATTTCCTCTCACTGAAAATCTAGAGCGCAATTCAAGAGTGACCGTAAATTTCAATTACCTTTATAAAATTATATCAGAGCTTCGGTTCTGCACACATGAAGGTGATATTGAGCACCAATATAATGCCCTTGTCTACCATTTTTGTGATCCCATTTTATCAATGTCAAATTCATGTTTTCTTCAACAAAGGGCACGTTTAAAATATATGACCCATTACACTGAGACCTGCCCTTTTCCCATGCACCAGCAACCCCCAAAATTCAGCCAAGTGTGAGGAAACTTCAAGCATGGACTGGCTTAAAAAAAAAAAAAAGGCAAACCAGACAGGCTTGTCAAATTCTTGTCTTGTACAAGATACACACTGTAATATTTATAGGCTGCACAATGTATTACTTGTAAAGCATTATTGCCATATACACCATAACATTAATACCACTAAACCACTGACAGGTCAAGTAAATAACATGTATTTCAATACTATGGTACCTGTCAAAGGGTAGGGTAAATTAGCCAGCAAGTGAATACACAGTTCTCAAAGTTGGTGTGTTGGAAGCAGGAAAAATGGGCAAGCATTTGGGGCCAAATTGTTATGTCTGTCAAAGCTCTGACTGGATCAGAGCATCTCCGAAACAGCAGGTCCTGTGGGAATCGCTTGTTTTCCCAGAACACAGTAGTTCAAGAGTGGTCCAAGGAAGGACAACTGGTGAACCAGCAACAAGGTCATGGGCACCCAAGGTCAAGGGCCTCCACTGATGTGCTCTGGTCTAATTTGTTGCTAATGTCTTGGTGCCAGATACCACAGCATACCATCAGAGGTCTTGCAGAGTCCATGCCTTAATGGGTCAGAGCTATTTTGGCAGGTGGTGTTAATGTTATGAATGACCAGTATGAGCCATTACAGTATTTATATTACACCATTTTATTGTATCCTTGGAGTATTTTGACATCTCAGATGTTTCAGGTCATGGCTGATAAAATGTGACACTGATGCAGTCTAAGTAAGTAAGTAAACAAATAAAGTTAAAATGAAATATATTGAATTAATGCAGGCAATCATCTACTCTTGCATCATAAGATCACCAATTTACACCAAACTAGAGAACAAGGCATATCATGATCATACTCTATAGCAAAATAATCACCATACACCATTTTGTCCACATCGTGTAGCCTTTACACCACCCCAAATCACTTAGTTAACCATGCAGTACAATCCTACAAAATGACCACAGAGCATCCTGCAAAATCCATTTCACATCATATTAGGAAGCTCATAAAATGTATTCTGAACTTTTCTTGTCCAGCACTGCAACAGTTCCAGATGGGAAACATCATTGCCTCAACTGTAGAGATTTTTACAGCCGTGGTTTCGCCTTAATTTTAGCAACACGTTGGTTGACAATGGTCATTATGGAAGATGCTGACCATTTCATCACTCGGCCATAAACCCCTCATCTGTTACTCTAATTTACACTGGATGTGCACACAGATCTTGAACCGGTCATGTTTCAGAGTGAGCTTTGAATCCATAACTTTATTAACCTGAGGGAAATGGTCCATAAAACACAGAAGCCGGGAAATTAAGAGGTTTTCCAGCAAATAAATGGAGCTGCCAGAGACAATTCTTGAAGGCATAGCCTAAATTCCTATCAGAGAACAAACAGCTTGGCCTAGTGGTGTAAAGATGCAAAAGAAACCAAACAAAGTTACACAAAATCATATCATTCTTTTCAAATTGATACAATAGACCTGAACTTTTAACATATGGGAAGATCGTCATTTGTTTGTACAGATATTCACCTATTAAAGGCCCTTCAGGCATACCTCACATTACTTTAACGATTATTTTAGTGGAAATTGTGGAAATGGGGCATGGTCAAGTGCTGGTTTGTTAATGGAGGGCGGAGCTGTGAAGGAGTGGTAAGGATCCACGCCAGTGAGAGTTTGTGTCTTACTGTTTGTTCTGTGCTTCAGTGTTCAACAGCGAGGATAGAAAAAAAAGAGAGACAAGCACCTCGAGAGAGCGAGAGCTAAAAGACAAATGTGTGTGTATGTGTGTGTGTATGTGTGTGTGTGTGTGTGTGTGTGTGTGTGTATAAAAACATGGAAATTAAAAGTGCTGAAAAGCAGAAGTTTGACTTCAGAAATAAAAATCCCCCTTTTGTTGAGTTGTCACAAGTCTGCCTTTTGCATCTTCATTCCTCAACACCCTCAAGTGCGACAGTAAGCAATGGCTCAGGTGGGCGGAAACTATGAGATTTTTTTTTTTTTTAAATATAAAAAAATGCCACACTTTTCAGTGTACTTTAAAACCTCCTGCCTCTCTTGGGCTGAGCTTCAGTACACAACAAACGCTGGCCACATCACACGGTTCCCGAGGCCTAAGGGGGACCTTTGATTTCGGCATGCCACGGGCATTAGCAAGAACGTAATTAGGGTAAAAAGTTCAACCACAGTACCATATCTGCCCAAAATACATTTCCTCTACTGGGACCTACCATGTTTTCATATTGGTAACGTTTCAGCGTTCTGCCGCTAAAGCGTTGCGCATTTCCAGGCTGGCGTTAACACTTTGATTACTTTTCATCCACTCACATCTATTGCCTAATTCTCACATTAGCATATAGCAAAGTTAGGAGAATAAACATTCATCATAAGTATGATGACCCTGTGACTTCCCTGAGAAGCAAAAAGTAATTACCGGTAAGAAAGAGAGCTCTCGTTTCTTCTTCACCTCAGAGGTCAGACAGATAGATCACATGAAAGACATTAAATATAGTACAACAAAGCTAATCCTGATTTAACACCTCCACATATCACATGATAATCTAAGGATAACACGGAGAGGATCTCTAAAAAGACTAAGAGTTAAAAATGGTCAAATCTGCATCGAGACCATCCCTTGTGTGTAACCTCAACAGCTATTAATAGGAAAGATAAGAAACGAGCTTCTGATGGAAAACCTTTAAAACATGTGTAATAAAGAAGAAAGGTACACTTCAAAGCTCTGCACTTTCCTATCCTTAGAGACCTTGAGTTATGCGTGGTCCACTATACGATGCTGATCTGACGGCTCCTATGCACCTGGTTTGGACATTTCACTGTTTTTTAATGTGGAGAATCTCTCATGGGAAAGAAATGTGCTTATCTTCTGCCTAATTCTAAAAGAAAGGACTGTGCATTCCATATCTATCAGTGGGTCATAGCAGCGGGCCATATCTCAAATTACTTTGAAACCACAAATGCCCAAAGTGCACTCAGTAGAAACTAAAACGTAAGGAGAACAAAGAGAAGAGTCAGGCACTGTAGATGAAGTACCACATCACTCTTTTCAAGCTCAAATCATCAACCTGAACACAGCACAACTTGGCTAAGGGGTAACTGGGCATGGCTGAGCGGAACAGATCATTTCAGGTAAATTAAAAGTAAATAACTTTTAATATTTGCTTGCATATCCTTTGCTTGCACTACCTGAATCAGTGGTTTTCCAGGCTTGTACTGCAGATTTCTTCCCTGCTAGTTTGTTGTTTCTTTGTAAACTGGCAGACTGAATGTTTCTGCAGAGGTCTGAATTCATTTTGCTCACATCGTGAGCTCTACTATCGTTCAAGAAGCAGCCATGCAAACCTCATTACAAAATCTTATTGGTATAAATATTTAGCCTTATGGCCTGAAAGTCTTCTTCAAATGTTGGATTGTGATACATTCACCCCTGGCATGTGGCGGTTGATGCTTATGTCACTGCCTGTTGTTTTGTTTTTATTTATTTTATTTTTTTTTACAATGTACCCACCATCAACTTCTGTTGTTTTTATTGGCCAACTAGTTTGATGTCTGGTTGTTAGTATACCAGTGGTGTCTTTCTTTTTTATAGCATGTTTAAATTTTTGTACTGGTTGTACTGGTGTGATTTTTCCCTCTTTAGTCAGCTTCAAATGCCTTATTTCCCCCCCCAAAATCAACTCTCTGGTCTTCGTGCTGACTTTTTTTTTCTTTAAAACAGGGTTCCATGGTTCAAACAAAGTGTAGACATTTGGAGCTACAGTGGAAAAGTCAACACGTCCTTTTAAAAATTGCAGATTTTTGTAACGTAAATGAAAAATGAAAAGAAAAATCATGTTAGAACCTTTTTTTCTTCCTCACAAGCATTTTAGCAGAAGTCTTAAGATTTTATACCAAAACTGACAGGCATTTAGATCTATTATTTATCCCCTCTACCCCTATTAAAGCGCAAGAAGAAAAGCAGCCCCAAAAACATGATGCTGCCACCTCCATCTCTTCATCTTCACCAGTGTTTTTTTTTTTTGTTTTTTTTGGTAACAAATACATATTTTGTTATTATGGCCAACAAGTATAAATTTGGTCTCATCAGACCGTATAAAAATTTATTCCACATGGTTATTGGAATACTGTTTTTTTCTTTTTTTGGAAAAACTTTAGTTCGGCTTGTATGTTTATTTTGGCAAAAAAACTCTTCTGTCTCTGTCACAAGTAGGGAGCAACCTCTACCTGCCAGAATTTGCTGCAACTCTTCGAGTGTTGCTGCAGGCCTGTTGGCAGCCTCCCTGAAGCCCCTCCTGTAAATTTTTGTTTTAATCTCAATCATATTTTGACCTCAAACTCAAATGCATAGCAAAAAATAATAATAATAATTACCCTGGTCATTCCAATACTTTTGGAACATTAAATTCTTTCACTCGTTGAAACCAACAATTTCAGAGATACCAGTTTTAATCTGGCATTTTTCCCTACACAATAAATACCTCTGTCATGCCGCCATCTTTCCCCTGAATGCAGTCTCATTGCTGACAAAGCTTCTTGCTGACTTCACTTCAAACTTCTGGGTAAATGCTGGTTCCAAAAGAAACCCTAGTGTTTATCCAACATTAACAGAACCATAGTTTCCTGTCTAAGTGGCATTCTATTTCACAAGACCTTACCACTGTGTGACAGTCAACGTAACGCTACAAGATTACACAATGATAAAAAAAAAAAAACATGAAATGTACAAACTACTCATCAACCAAGGCAGAAGAGGCGAGGAGGCTACTACTAGATTTTAAGGACAAGTTACGTGTAATCACAAGCTGCTAAGCAGACGGCTCCATATGACACACATGCAGTCCACCATATGTTCAGGGTATAAAGAAAAAAGGAATAATGGCTGTATGACAGCGTTGTTGTTACAGACCTCAACACAAGGAGGTATCCACCACCCCTGACACTGACCGCTCTGGCAATTAAAGACAAAGTGAACCTAATATGAAAATGATTAAACAGTGAGAGTGGCTGAGGGGTTTGATCCACAGTTCTGGGTGTGAGAGCATAATTCGGCTCAAGTACTTTAAAAATGCATCGCTTCCTCGATCCTCTTAATCCCCAGTCTCTCAAACACTCAAGAGATTTATCATTTAATACACTTTAGAAGGGATATCTCACGTCACAGGTTCAGAATGAAATGTACAGCTTAACGTTACATCTGGTTTTCAGTAAGTCTGTGTAAAAATAGATGTTCAGAGCAAAACTAAACTGCTACTGTATAATTAATAACCAAGCATTAGGTTCCAGTAGGATTTTGCACACCTCATTGTCCTTTACTAGAAAAGGACAATTACAGGCATCCAGAAAAACAAAACCCTTATGATCCCTATGATATCACTGTGCATCGTGTGATTCCTCCCTCACGTGCTCTTGGACATTTAAATAGGAGGAGTTGTTAAGCTGAGCATTTGGTTCAGTGCTGTTCCCAGAAGGCAGATAGTGAGTGAAATGCTGGAGGTCTGCCAGTGTCCCAGAGCAGAAGAGGAGTCCAAAATGTCAGAACCTGAGGCCAGAAAGAAAAGGAAAGGAGAGGACCAGAAGCTGAGCCTCCACATGCCCCAAACTCTGAAACAGACCCAGCTCTAATATCCGCAATGACGGAGGACTGCATTAGTGGAAAACCATGCCCACATCCTCTCTAAAGAGATGTGGTAAGTCGAGGGGAAAGGAGCAGTTGGGAGGGTACTGTTTTCTGCCTGCCCAACAACTTAATTTCTCCACATGTCAAAGAACAAAAGCAGGCTTTCTAAACGCTGAACTTTTGACCTGACAAAAAATAGCAACACCACAAGCATCAAAAAACCCTCATTTCATACATGTTTATGGCACGAGAGCAGTCAGTTAAATATACAAACCTTAAAAATAAAAAACCTGCACCTATAATAATGCCGCACGCTCTGAGCCTTAAACATTCATACAGGGGTCTACCAGTGACTGACTAGCACAAGCATTCCATGCTAATTTGTAGGCTCCGTTGGCACGAGTGCACAGCATGAAGTGTAGCGTATGTATTTTGCTGTCAGGAAAATCACTAGAGCCATGCAATGTTTGGGCTTAAGGCATAATCCTTTCCATTGATAAAGTTATGTTGAGTGTGCCTGGCTGGAATTCGGCCGCGAAGGATTGAGCACACATGCTTTTTCCCTTTTCTGGTTTTCCTTTAATTTGCAAATCTTGTAATCTAAGCCTAAAGCTGTCTGAACCAACTTCTAAACCAGCAACGCTATTTCAGCCAACTCTCCAATGTGCTTTCCATTTAAGTGTCAAGACAGAATGCACTCTCGTGGTTGACAAAAGCTGTTATTTCAAGATGATGATATACTAAAAATTGTGAAGACTTTGGTTTATAAACTATTTTCTTTGAAGTTTGGCGATTCGGACCAGAAATTCTGTAAGGAAATAATATAAAACAATAATTACGAGGAATAGGGAGGAAAAAAGAAACGATGAATAAGAAAAACACTTGCAGTGTATCGCAGCAGCGGGCACGCAATTCAGCTGCAGGGTGCAGGCCACGGTTTTCAAGAAGAGGCAGGTTTTCATTGTTAGCCTAAGCGTCAGTGGGGGTCAAACCCAAACCCTCAGAACAAAACAAAGAGCGAGTGCGAGTATGCCTCTACAGCACTGAGGTCATGGAAACACTGTGGTGGTCCCCATCAAAGCAGGCTGAAGACAGTCTATTTCCAGAGGAGGAAATATTAAGTTAAGATCGGTCACAGCGGAAGACGACTGTGTGACAAAGGTGGTAGACTTCGCCTCAAGTGGCAGCAGTCAGTTGGCCTCTGGTCTGTGCCCTATGGAGCCAGCTGGTCAATCAATCACTAAACGTTTGGTTGTGTCTCTACAGATGGTTCCATTGGGCCATCAGAAGAGACCTTTGATGCAGCTTGTTACGTAGAGAAAATTACAGGTCTTCGAGCAGGCTTGATTTTCGGGCCTCGTAATGTCTAAATGTCACACAGAAGGATGGCTACCACTCGGGCTCCCTCTGCATGTTAAAAGGGGGAAAATGTTATAAACCGGACAACAACGGAACATTCTATTAACACGTGCAGTTAACTTTGTGTTGCACAAGTTTAACGCGTCTCCACTCAGGTTTCACGAGCTATATAGCAGATGCATATCAGACCATGAAACATGAATCATGTAACAATTACAGAATAATGGCTACGTGGCCTAAGCTGAGCTTGATTTTGAAAAGTTTCCATTGCAATGAGCAGCATTATTATTTTAGGTCCAGCAGCGACAGAGATTCAGGCCGATGTCATGTGTGTGCATGCGAGTACAACGGGTCTCTAATGAAACGAATCAGCAGCACATGAGCACGGCGAGGAAGTGATGTCATTGTTTAGCACTCACCCCGAGGAGCCCGTGCTCTTGCAAACGCCGAGGAGGGGTCGCTTCTCTGCAAAGCTGTCAGTGCTGAGGGGACCTGCAGCCAGAAGGACAGAGGAGAGAACATGAACAACTGACCCGGACAAAGAGAGACATTCATGCGCCGTGCACATGTGAGGCGTCTTGTCGGTCAGCCAGAGCCACCCACTACACATGATGATAAAAAGCAACTACCACAACAGGATGTGTGTTGATTGCATTACAACAGATACACTGTAATCAAATTATGGCTTTTCAAGGAAATAAAAAAAGAAAACGCTTCTTTCCTGTCAGCCTACACACACACCCTGACTGACCGCTAAATAAAGCCAGGGCTCACACCGAGTTATGCAAATCAAATAAAATTAAAATACCAGCATGCAAGACATGAAGCATGCACCGAGAACAGAAATGCCAATTGGTGTAATGTGTTAACACAAAAGTCTCTCGGCCCGAACTCTGTTGAAAAATAGACTTCAAAGCTTTATGAGAGGGCTTTTTGTCTGACTGGTTTTAATTTGAGAAGTTCAGAGAAATTGGAGCATGGGTTAAAAAAGAAGAAGCCGGTAGGCATATTTTAGGCATGTCGTTTTATGTTTACAGATCCCACATTTATCTAATTTTTTTGTTTTGAAATAAAGGGGTGAAACTTCCAATCACGTCAAGATCGAAAACGATGTTAGCTTTCGCAAGGCTGTAATTTACCAAGCCGTGCCATGACAGTAATCATCTGCAGGAAGCCAGCGTCCCTGTAGCATAGCGTGTGAGTGTAAATGTGCTGCTTGGAGACCCCTAACGCTGTACTTTCTAAAAGAAAAGAAAAGAAAAGAAAAGAAAAGAAAAGGTTCCTATCGTTATTACAGGTCACGATCTCAAATCAAAATGTAAAAACGAGCTAGGAAAAAAAACAAAGCTAATGACTCAAATGAAACAATTTAGGCAAGACAGGTCTCGTCTCAAATTCAAAAACAACTGAAGTCACTTCCCAGGGCAGGTTTCACATGATTTCCGATTCCATGCAGAGGTAAAACAGAAAATAAATAAATAAATAAATAAATAAATGATCCCGCTGCTGCAAGGGAATGAATACATTACAGATTATAGGTTGCTGTTAATGTCTGGCTATTGCCTCTGTGGTTAAACAGTGTCCAGTATATAGTAAGCATTAGAAACACAGTGGAAAATAAATTAAAGAATTGTGGTTTGTGTCTTTTGAGAAAGCAGAACTTCCTCCTTTATTCTGGGAAAGACCTTGACTTATTAAAATTGACACCTATTTTCAGGACTTTCCAAATCCGCCCACCCAGGCTCCCGGTTGAAACAATTACTCTTTTTAAGGCCCATTACAGTACAACACTGTTTGCAGCATACAGATTGCAATCAGTTTCCCCAGTAGAACAATTCATTTTATTTTGTAGAGAACCATTCTCCTTATGTGTTGGCTATCTGCTGCTTCTTATTACTGAAGCTAGCTTTTATCCACGTCCAGCTTGTATTGAAAGTCACCATTGTGCATTGTTGGGATCTGCCAAAAGGCCGGAACACAAATCTAGACATAAATGTCACATTAAAATGCCGCTTGGGAGATTTCATGTGGCTGAATTATACCTTGCTGCTTACAAGGAGCTGTGAGTATACTATCTAATGATTCAGATTTAGAAAGATTTCTGATTATTATAGAGGAAATAAGGAAGTAAGAAACAAAGTGGATACTTTCATCTTTGCCACAAAGACATTTTCCTACCAAATGAGGTGCACTGGAATTCAACAAGGCATGGAGTGTGTACTTTTGTCAGACTGTTCTATTTCCTTCCTCTAACAAATGGACTGACCAAAAGCATGTAGAAGCCAGTACAAGACTTGTGATGAAAGAGGAGGAAACCCCCCCCCCCTCCATCTCAGCACGGCTAAAATCCCAGCTAGTCCTCTGACAGCAGGCCAACCCTGATCTTAAAGGGCTGATTTTAATATTAGCGAGGGAAAACAGCAGGGAGCTGGCAAGCTCGCTGCAATTAAGAAGCAACGGGTAGTCTTTAATTTCAACATATCGCAAAACAAAAGGCGGAATGAAGGAGGACTTCATAAATTGTGCCATTACCCTTTAAGTCAAGTTAAAGGGTCACGACAAAAACAAACCACAGAAGCTTCTGACTAAAAAAAATTCTGTAAATGGTCACGCAATTTAGATATAGACTTTGTAGGCATGGACCAAAATCATAAAATTATTAGCAGTGGGCAAGTAAAATCCAGTCTACAAAATAATACTTCCACACTATAATAATGTACAAAGAGCTAGTTAAGTGTATTAATACTGACTCAGGGAAATGTTTATAATAAGTTTACAATGAGCCGTTTCTTTTAACAGGAAGCACTTTAAACAAATTAGTGGAAGGCCAATATTTCAGCTGACTTCCTTTCAGCATGAAAATATTAACCAAACCTGCTAAATTTCCTATTGACCACAAGGTGATTGTGTGTGTTACGCTAGCAGGAGAGTTGTGTGGCAAATTTGCATTAAACATGCACGTTAGTAAATTCCACAAGCAGAACCTGTTCTATCGTTCTACCAGATCGTCCTGGTGATGCTGATGTGTGTAGTGCAACGGGTGGTGAGATCAACATCACGGTACGTGTCACTGTGAAGTGTATTGTACTTATTTCTGTTTAAACCTGGCCAACTTGTCCTCAAGCAACTATCAGTCTGTGTAAGAAATCTGTTCATCCCAGCCACCTGGACTGCTTATTCGTCCACCACTACGTACCAACACTGAAGGTTTCCCGACATTTCAGGCAGGTTATGCATGTTCAGTTGAAAATGGTCTTGCGGTTTCAGATCCTAAAAGGAAACTTCTTTAAACTACACTTAAATATGACAAGAAAAATACTCACTGATATGAGGGGCTGGGAGGATACGAGCAGCTCGCACTGGACCGTGCCGCACAGAGAAGAGCTCCTGAGCTTCTCCAGTCAGCTGCAGAGAAAAAAAGACAGATAATACAAATAGCACAATCAATTTACTGTATTGGATACAAATAGCAAAGTTACAGGCCAGGTTGTGGAAGTGTGGGCCGCAATCCCCCTGGTGGACCATGAAGACACTGCAAGAGGGCCATTTGTAATAAATAACTAAAGTTTTGAAATGACCATAAAATATTTAGGATTAAATATTTGCATACAACATGTGATCAGAACTTATAAATCTACGCCAGGAGATTTATCTGATTAATTTTTGATTATCCTCAATGAAAGGCCTCATAATTGTCAGAATGCATCGTCACTGCTGGTGGTGGTGGGGAGGGGGGTTTGAAATGGAGGGGTGGGGTAGCTATCAGGTGGCAAAATGATATAAATAATACATAGGTAAATACTTTAGTGTGTCTCGTGTGTTGATCTCGTGAGTTGTAAAGATTTAAAGTTTGAGAATGACTGGTAAAAACTATACATGTACGTAAAAGTTAATGAACTTGTACTCTGTATAATGTAAAACAATGAATATATAGATCATAAAAGGCCTGTACTAATACATTTCTATGGATCTATACTTTCCACTGACATGAAAAGCCCTTGCATGGAAGTGAAATGATGCACCGTTTAGTTTGGTTGCGGCTATGAAGTGAATTGTTATTGAGCCACATTACGATGAGGATCCAAACACTAGCCTTCTCACACCTAACAGAATCAAACCACAAAAAGCCTGGGGTGTGTTTGTCAGATCAGATGGGAGTCTGTGGTGGGTGGATTTGGAAAGCCATTAAAAAAATAGGAGTGTGTGTATGGGTGAGTGTGTTGAATTACAAAGAATGGGCATTATCACATTAATGGACATAATCCGTGTTTTAAGCAGACAATCCTGCCAGGAGGATGATCGCTCTTTTGCACAATTAGTGTGCAGACAGAAGGATCAGTCGTGTTTTTTTTTATATGTAAAAAGGGTCACTTGGACACCAAGATTAAGCAGCATCAAATGTATGGTGTGATTCGACAGTGCATATATATATATATATATATATATAT
>JAOVVF010000048.1:15314872-15325335 GCA_028565595.1 Duopalatinus emarginatus
TTTTAGGACTACGGGAAAACTAAAACCAAATAATAATAATAATAATAATAATAATAATAATAATAATAATAATAATAGTTTATTTCTTAGAAAATGTCTAATTTTATCACCGGTACTTAAAAAACATGAAACAAAAAATGTGCTTTGGATTTCAGTTCGCTTTTGTTTATACAATGCTGATTTGTGTGTTTGCTGTAAAGTGTTTTCTCAGTGAAAGCTGTGCACCTCTGATCTCACAATCTAGTCAATATGCTGGTTTGCTACCTGCACAGTTAGAAAGCCAACAGTATTTACAGAGCGAGCTAACAGTGTTATATTGGGCTTGTGTCTGCAGTCGGGTTCTCACGGCTTTTGTGCTACAAATGGATTTCAGTTACCCGCACCGAGCCTGAAAGATCTGTTTTCCTTTTTTTCCTTTTTTTTTTTAAAACGTTGTTCGGATTGAGCACAGTACGACCTCTAGAACACCATCACAAAAATATGCTTCTCTCTGAGATGGTTCGATGTAGTAATGAGTAATATTTACAGATTTCATAACTTTTCTTTTTAAATCTCATTTCACAAAGTATTAAAAGGAAACATATTTTTTCTTTTTTTATCGACAACGACAACAACAAAAAAAGAGAAACATTTATAAAAAAGGACTGTGAAAATATTGTAGTCCTCTTATTGCCCAAAATAGATAATAATGATAACAAGACAGCACACGAAACGAAGAACAAGAGCTACTTAGATTTGTTAGTTACCCTCTTGTCGCTCTTTTAAAGGTTGAAAAATGTCGTGATTTTTGAAGCAAGTCTTTCAGTTTTCTTGCTTGAATGAAATATAATCTGAGAACATGAAACACTGGGTATTATTACTATAAAGAGCCAAGAGTGAAGAGACGACTATAGGGATGTTATTACACTTGAAAAAAAAAGAGAGCGAGAAAGAATTTACATAGTTCTTCTCATCAGAGACCATATCATGAAAATATTTCAAAACTAGTCAACCTCAAAGGCTGCTTGAGACTATATGATAAAAGATGTTAAAGAAATGATGTCAATGAAACGGAGGGAAAAGAAGTGAAAAACAAAAAACAACAAAAACGACAACATCATCCTAGATTATGGGGATACACTGGGAAGGGGAAAAATCCAAAAGCCAGGTTTTCATTATAGTACAGCAGATTAATGTTGTTGTTTTTTTTCTGAGATGATTCAGATTCAGACATTTCTTTTCGTTCTTCAGATCCTGCCATCTCAGCTCGTCCTTGTCTGTTCCATGCTGTAGTGCTTGGAGTTGGATATGGCCGTTACCTGTACACAAAACCAGTTAGAAACTGCGGCCTGTCTTCCCCGGACCTCCCGATAAACTCTGCTGGAGCAAACAGAAGATTCACAAGCCTCATAAACGAGCCGTTTATACATTGTGGGTGAGATTTTTATGTATCGAATGTGCTGCATCTGAGCCTCGGGGGATCCGTAATTTCACAGATCAAATTTGAGTCCTGGGTTCGGTGTCTTTGAAGCTTGTTCGCTTGTCAAATAAATGCAGTGTTTGGAAATATAGGGATTTATTTAAATAAAGTACCAACAATACAGTACTCCATTTACTTATACAGCTTTTCCTAGCTGCGTCACGGCGTCTTAGACGCCGAGTCAGCACGTTGATCACGTGTAATATGTTCAAACTAGGGCTGTCAAAGTTAACGCGATAATAACGCGTTAACGCGTTCTCGAATTATCGCGATAAAAAAATTAGTGCCGTTAATGCAAATTCTAATTTGGCCCTGTGATTCACCTGTAGTTCATGTTGAGGCTTGTCGCACGCTGCTTCAGTAACAGTAAGGCTGCGTCCGAAATCGCGTACTCAAGCAGTACATACTGAATTCGAAGCAGTGTGAACTGTTTTACCGTTAAAGAAGTACCCAATTCCAGTATGCGAGCGAGCAGTATGCACAGCCTTGGACGCACTACATCCGCCATACAGAAGTATGCTATTTCGGACGCAGCCTAAATTTGAGTGATGGTGAAAGATCTGTTAAATGGGAAGTTTCATTTCATTTGTGTTTTGTATGTTCAGTACTGACTAGTATGTGAGTGAATAAACTCCCTTACCATAACACATAACATGTGTTCACTATTTTAATTAACTTTAACTTTAAAGCCTTATTCATTTACATAGATTAAAAAATGCGATTAATCGCGATTAACTATATGAAATTCTGCGATTAATCGCGATTAAAAAATTTAATCGTTTGACAGCCCTAGTTCAAACGTATACGTAAACGATGTTTTGAATTTTGCAACGTCCTTATTGATATCTGAAGTCGCGCCGATTTATATCTTACATTCAGAGCATGTACACACCAAGGGCTTATATGATTAGACTTTAGACTTAGCTAATTCACTCTGAACTACATCACTGCATGTTCACTAACATCTCTAATGGAGATTCTCAGATGCAGAACATATTGAACTCATTTACAAGCACACGCATGCATTAGTGCTTTCAGCATGAAGAAACAAAACTGTGGCCATCTGCACGCAACACACGGCTGGTTTACACAAGCTGCACGGCTCAGCTGCTTTCTCTGCAACACTCTTTAATCCAAGAGCCATAACAGTTGCTAACAAATCTCTGTGATCTAAGTCAAATTCGGCGTAGCGTTTTTTTCCCTGATTAACTCAAGACGTTCAAGAGCAATTAGATCAGATAGAAAGGACAGTATGGTGTTAAATGGACTGGGCTACAATGAATAAAGTCTCTTTGGATAAAGAGAAGAAAGCCAGATAAGGTGAGGCAGAGATAGCAAAGAAATATCGCTAACAGGTTTTATAAAGGCCACATTTGTACTGAACTACTGAAACACATTCACAGCATGCACACATTGAGTGAGGCACACATTACACACACCGGTATAATTATTTACACATGTAAAATTTATTTATAACTGAAAACAATTACAGTTATTTACTGCTAAGTCAACAGAAGTCTTTCTGAATTCTGAACATAAGAATATATTATACACTAATACCAAAGTACAATTCACACTTTGATTTTTAAGGCATCAGACTAAGAAACTCTTACTACAAAACTTCTCCAGGTACATTTTAAAGTAACTGAGAGGGAAATACAGCATATTGTGGTCGTCAGAATATTAGACCTTTAAATACATCCTAGTGTTTATGCTTAACTGGTGAATCACTGCCAGCTTTCGGCTTGATAAATGTCCAAGAAACAGGAAATGGAAAAGCTGTTGGTTTGTAAAAAAAAAAAAAAAAACTTTTCTCACTTTACTCAGAGTGCACAAACGCATCTTCTAAGTTATTATATTTATAGGATATATTACTGTCAGTGAACTACAGAAAGATGTTCTTCTGCACATTCGTCTACACATTTTACATTTTGTAAATATTGCCTAAATATTTAATATTTTTTCTCTATAATTATTCATCTATTCATCTCTTCGTTTCTATTTTTATTTTTATAACTACATTTTATTTTATTTTATTTTAAAGTTACTAATGTGGACAGACAGTCAAAAGCATTTCACTGCAGGCTATACAATATAACATGGATATAATTTCAGTTACTGTTTACCACATTACCACATAACAATCTGAACAAGTTACTCTGGGATTGGCCATCTTATGTAGAGCTTTTTCTAATATTAACATTCTGGCACAAGCATCCTTTTTTTCTTTTTCTTTAAATACCCACTCTATCAGTGCTGCATCCAAGCGACATCCTAGTCAGGTGTCTACAAGTGAAACCTGTCCCTGAATGTACAGCGGCAAAGTAAGATGACCGCATCCAGCCCTGTTACTTCACTTTACATCCATTCCCAGTCATCTGGGAGTGCTGACTTCTGAGTTTTATGTTGTTTATTGTTTTTGGCAGTTAGTCACCGCCTTCATGTTCATGCATGTGAAATATCAGTACACTGAGCCCTGTTGGAAGTTTAGATCCTTGTGTTTTGAACTTTATCTGTTTCTAGTATTTTAGGTAACATCTAGCATAATACCTCACCTGACCACTGCCTTCTTTGTTTCTTGACCTGTCTCTGGATTACGTTTTGGATTTGTTATTCTGTGATTTTGAAAAAAAAAACCTTCATTTGCATCCAACACCTTCCTTAGTGCGTCTTTGTAACACACATTAGAGTAATACTTTGAAGTACAACTTCTAAATCTGATTGAGTGTGCAGAGAAGTCTGGTACGTGTCTTTTTTGACTTTATGTATCAAGTAGCCAATGGTTAATATGTTATAAAAGCACTAAATCTTATTCCAGTAGTGTACATGTGTTTGAAAGATTCATATGTTGCTATACAGTAGATGCCTGAGATATAAATAAATAAATGTATTAATTCTGCAGCTCGCTTTGAATTGCCTCGGCAATATAACATTATTACTTATGAAACTTACCAATTAATAAAACAATGCATTGATAAAAACTGTAATACTGTATGTTTTCACAACAATTGCACCAGTGTGTATAATGCTTCATAAGTGCCTTATAATAAAGCTGTTCATAAAATGTTATGAAGGTCTATATTCATAACCTGTTTGTATTTATGACCTTCATAGACTTCAAAAGCTGCTACTGTTAACAGGAGATTGCAGGAGATAGAGAAGGTGTGTGTGTGTGTGTGTGTGTGTGTATGTGTGTGTGTGTGTGTGTGTGTATGACTAAGCCACAGACACACACAAAAAGACAGGCATACCTGCGCTTGCAAACACACATATACTGTAGGCGCACAAACACACATTTTAGTGATTAAGCATAAAAGGAAAAGGTCAGTGCACCCGAATGATTTGCCACTAATTAGGTTTATAAAAGCAGTCAGTGTGGAAAACTTAGCTGGAACACGTTCGGTGAAGTTCGTATTCATTAATCATTATAACTGGGCATAATTCCTTGTAAGTTGGTAATGTTTCCTTGTAAGACGTAGCACGGCATCTAATAATGTGCTATAAATAATTCCTTAATACAGTGTCACTATATTACTTATCATAATGCCATATGGTGTATTGCACAACCGTTATAACTGATCATGACCCATAAATATTTATAAAGCGGCTGTAATATTTATTAACATTTATAAAAACATGAGCATAAACATCACCACTGGCTGCTTACAAAACTGACAAATGTACCACATGAATGTAACACATATGGTATGTGATTTAATTAGTCTGAATTAAATTATAACTATAAGAATTGGAATTGGAATTGGAATTGGAAACATTTACTTTAAGATGACACTATGATGATGTTTTACGTTTTTAATGTTTAAAAGACTGTAAATAAAGTAAAGTACAGTTATTCACATGTCATAACTTGTTATAAGGGTTGTGCATTATACGGGAAAAAGAATGTTATCATGGTATAATTAAGGTAATTTTATTTTTAACAAGGCATTTATATTACCATTGTACAGAGAATTATCAGCTCAGTTATAATAGTGATACCTGTGAATATGAGCTTCAGACTAGCAGAAAGTGTTCCTTTGTGTCCTGTGCTAAAAAAGCAGATCAATCAGATCTCCAGCTTCCCTTTAAATGAGAGTCATGCTCTGACTTTAAGGGTCCAGCCTCTCCAGGTGTGCACTGATCAAAAGCTCTACACCTGTGCGTATTATCCACATACAGCACTTCACACAGCCTCGAATCAAAGCCGTACGCTCTGCTTCATAAGAGACTGAGTGAACGGAGCTGGGCCTGTCTACTGTGACTTCAGCTCGAACAGAAAGCGACAGCACAGTTCGAGTAGACCGACTCACACAGCAAATCATGCATGCTACATCCAGGCGAGCAGAGAGTACGGCAAAGTGGGTAAAACGCTAAAACGTTAATGCCGAAAGCTTTCAAAGGGTTTCTTTAAGTAGCATGTTTTAATGCCGGGAAACCGTGTGCAAGCTTCCTGCCATGTATGTGATAAAGACAGACATCCATATACTGCACATTACAGACGATAAGAAAGGAGAAGCAAAAAAAAAAAAGGCAGGAAGAGTAGGATGGGGCTACAACAGAATAATCAACGAATAATGAAAGGATCGATTTCAATTAAAAAAAAATCTACCTCAATTGAGATGGCAACCAACCACCTGTTAGGTTTCAATGGTATCCGTTTGTAAAAGCTGTCGCAATCAAAGGACCCTAAAAGTGTACAGTTAGTAATGATGTCAGTATGCAGTCCTGGTAAAAAAACAGCTCATAAAGCTATCACTGGTCAGTAGCCTGGATTTCCATTTCAATGACTATGTTGTCAGCATGAATAAACAGTGATTTAATAATGTGGCAAATCCACAGAACTCTATTAGCACTTTACGGTTTCTCCATCATGCTACATCACATTATAATCCGTCATGTTCGCAGGTTTTACATTCATGCTAACAGTAAGAACATTAATAATATCTTTAGGAATTATAACATCATGCACAAAATTCATGGCAAAAAGAAGCAAATATACACTTCTATCTCAGAGACCAAACTGTGAACTTTTTCAGGATGACTTTGTCGTCATTTTGGCTTGATATAATATTAGCACAGTGGTGCAGTGGGTAGTGTTGCTGCCTGCAGAGTTTTACACATTTCCCCTTCATGAGCTCTGGTTTCAACATACCTCTAAAAAAAGGAAGGTGAACTGGTTATACTACACTGCCCAGGGTGTGATGGACTGGTCTTACATCCTGGATGTATACCTGACAAACCCTTACTGAAGATGAATGAATAAACCGGTTTGAATATCTGTGACTGTTTTTAGGTAAATGCGCACACACACACACACACACACACACACACACACACACACACACACCGACGACCTAGTCTGCAGAGAGTTAATAAAGGTCTCTGCCTCTAGTGCTGTCAATCAAATTTGAAATTCTGTGAAAGTTTCAGGTCAACCTACATTCAACTCTATTTAGGCTAAAAGAATTCATCTGAAAGTCAAGTGCAAGGTGACTTTGTTAATCTCAACATTCAGTCTGGAGTTGATGAATGGCCTGTCTGTTTTTCCAGCAAAAGAAAGAGCAAAGAAACTCTCACTTGGATTTCCACCCAAATGTGAGATTCATAGTGCACTTATAGTGTAGTGTGTAAAAGGCAGTATCCTCCAACACAAAAGGCCTTATTCATTTCCCCAGCAGACCTTGATGTTGATTGCTGGACCGTGGCTGAAAAACGGCCGGAGCCGGTAATTCCCAGAGCAGCATGTGATTTAGCCTGGTCTCCCTCCTCTTGCAGTCCCCCCGGTGTACTGACCTCTCCTCCCTCCCTGCTCTTCTTAACTCCCGAGCCCCTATCACTCTACTCCGCAAGCACTTCAAAACAAAAGGACGGACAGGGGAAGAGAATGTGTACGGCTTCAAAGGGCAAGACAACATTCTCATGACAGGCTTCCTCGCAAGGGTTTATTATTGCCTTATTGATTTACATACGCACTTTGTGCAGGAGGACTTTTCAAAGGCATGTAGGATATTCCCGCCTGAATCGACAGAGCGGGAGAAGAGAGAAGCCGTTGTACAAAGGTTTGAAAATGAGAGAACTAATTGTAAGATTTCAGTCCTCCTGTCTGGCACACGGACAAAGGCTCGGTGACACGCCATACCACTGATGACAGACAGTACAAAGTTCACAGTTTGTTCTGGGGAAGCTGACAGAAAGAGCAGAGCGATGAAGGGAATGAAGAATGTTGGCAATGCAATAACCACACGGCAAAGCTTCAGAGCCAGAGCACCTGCTTGGCACTAATGAGAGCATGATTCCACATTTTGGAGGCAAACTTCAGACAAAAGACATTTTTGGCGATAATTAGCCTGAGTAAAACATATTCATCTTGCAGTAGGTATAAGCGGCTATTTGAAATATTTAGCTCATGCTCGATCAAATGATTTATCCACAGCTTATTGGTTTTATATATATACATACATACATATATATATATATATATATGTATGTATATATATATATATAAAACCTCCACAAAGCTGTTTACTAATGACTACTGCCTACTGTTTTTTCAGAAACTAAAAGCAGCATGGCTATGGCCACAGCGGGTGAAGGAGGGTGTGTTGAGATGAGCAGAAAGTGGAACGTGTGTGAGGTAGGACAGGAAGAATTTAGGAGAATACTCACGGCAATACTGTGGCCAAAGCCGGAGCCAGGTTGAGGGCTAGCAGCGCTTATGTAATTGCCCACGCCGGAGTCCTGGCTGGTGGGGCCATACAGGTCAGCCACGGGTCCTGGACTGCTCGCTCCAGGAAAAGTTCCAGGCCGTGGAGGGTTGGTGCCTGCCAAAGAAGTGGGTGTGCCAAGACTGGGGTAAGGAGCGAGGCTAGGTGTGTACAAAAATATGTACAGCAAACTGAGAGCAATCTTTGCATGCAAAGTCTACAAGACGTAACACTCAAAGCACTACGAATGAACTGTCATGAAAAGGGGTGTGTATGAGGTCTATGCAACAGGCTGCTACATAATAATCAACAACTAATATGTAGCTTGCGTCTGCGCATAGAGCCATATGCTGCCTAACCTGCAAGACCTCTTAGAGGCTACAGTGAGGACGGTTTCCACAAGCTTTTCTATTATTCATGGTACATTTTCTGTCACTCATGCAAAAGGAAACGCTTGCTCACGCTGGACACATCTACTCAGCATTCACATGGCATGCACACTATAAAAGAAGCTATAGTTGGTGTTGAGTATGCAGCAGGAGGTGTTTCGTGGCAAATGGAGGCGCTTTTTGAGAAGGCTGAGGACTTTCCTTCAGAGCCTTCTGTAATGTTAAAGAGTACCAGTGAGAGTGAGATGCTGACTTGTAGGTCTCTTTCATTATCATAACCCCACTCTCTCCATCTCTATCTCTCTGCCAGTCAATGCATGCGCTCACACACACACACTTACACTTGCACAAAACTCTCCGTTCTTCCCTAGTCGTATCAAGTGCACTCTTTGCGCTCAGAGTAGTCAAATTTTGACTGCCAATTCTTGAGTCCTTCAAAGAAATTGCATGGGGGATTGTGCCACAACACCCCCTATCTAATCAACACCTGTCACAGGGAGAGTGCTCTCCTTCCCCCTTTTCCTCCTTCTTTAAATATATGATGGTGATTATCTAGCTGTTAGCGTCAGGGGGCTTTTGGGCCCCGTAGCCGGCTGGCAGCCAGGAAATTGCCGAGAGTGTCTTGAGTAAAGCGTGTTAAAGACTGAATCATTGAGTCTCATTTCCACCGAGATGGCACAGTTCTTTTCGTATTGGAGGATAGACGCTACATACGGCAGCAACTGAGCAGTAGGAGAATACTGTGGTGAAATGTCTACGTTAGCAAAGCTGCATGGTCTGAAAATGAAAGCAGTACTTTTAGGAAGGAGATGAAAACGCTGACTGGAGCATATTATAGGAACTGGAAAGACTTAGCGTGTGAGATTCACTCGTTTTGAATACATGGGCTGCTAATACCACTGACTCACAACTCCAGATCGATGAATGGAAACATCTTCTGTTTAACTCTTTCATACTATAATGTACTAAACATGAAGAAGGAGAGGTGGGGCTCTAATCAACCGTAACTTCAGTTTACATAAAACCATCATAAACTCTTCCTGACAACTTACAAAGAGCTACAGAGACACTTATAAAAGACCAGCATTAGCTGTGTTAACAAATCCTTATTCAGTTTTCATGTCGAGGTTCACCTAATACCCGAATCAAGTTATAGTTATTTCCACTTACATTAAAACATCAATGCTCATTAATGCCACACTCCCTAATCCCCACAGCCACACTCTGATTATAACAGTAAAGTGGGAGTAATTCTTCAGTGGGATGTTTACAAATGTGAACATATAGATGTGACCGTCAGATGTCCACAAACCTTTCACCATAAAGCTCCAGTCCTGAACTGGACTCCTGATATAATAATAATAATAATAATAATAATAATAATAATAAAAACAGGATATATTTTATTTGTATTATATTCTTTATGTATATATTTTTTAGCCTGCTAAGTGAGTGTAATTTTATATTTATTTGAATCTTTTGCTGTATTTACCGAGTGTAATTTATGTTAAAAGTCTTGAACACATGAGGACATGACACTGTAATGACAAGGTTGGCTACATTTCCTCGGATCCTAAATTAATGCTACAGATGACTGACATCATTACCATAATGAGCTATCAGGACACTTTGATTTAACGAATTACTGTCATAAACTATGCACAGAGACCAAAATATCACCTGGAATTATTTTTTTATTATTTCATCGCTATTGCCATTTTAAAACAGGTTCCTAGTTCAATCCTGAGCTCATGTTATTGCCTGTGTGGAATTTCATACGATGGCCTTTTGTGCTTCTTTAGATTCTCCGTATTTTTCCCCGTCCTCCCCAAAAACATTACATTTACATTTACGGCATTTGGCAGACGCTCTTATCCAGAGCGACTTACAAGGTTATTAGTATTACAGGTA
>JAOVVF010000048.1:15325435-15347214 GCA_028565595.1 Duopalatinus emarginatus
TTATTGGTGTAGCACAGACTGGCTGCCCAGATCAGGAATCGAACCCAGGTCTCTCACATGGGAACCCAATGATGTTAAGACTGTACCACACCAAAAAACATAGCAGGTTGACAGGCTATGCTAAATTGCCAGTGTCCGAATGTATGTATGCAGGGAACCCCTGTGATAGACAGTGCCCCCTCTGGGGTCTCTTAATTTTCCTTATGCCTAGTGTTCCCAGAATAAGCTCCGGATCTATTGTGACTTTGGATAAAGCAGGTACTGAAGGTGAATGAATGCCAGGAGATTTTTAAATGTACATCTATCTTACACTCTCGGGGCTACTAGAATTCAACAATTAGCCAAGCCCTGCCCCTGGGCGTAGAGGTTCAAGAGGGCTAAATTTACACTTGATATATCCGAAAGATGATCCCTCCATAGTGCTACAAAATGACAAATTAAATAAATGTAAACAAACACACCCATTGAATTAAACAGAGGTTCTCGAAAACTTTTGCGGCCTCATACTGTGCGGCGCTCATTTTTCTCTCTCTCTCTCAGCCCTGATGACACTTCCATTAATAAGCGAATATTAAATCAAGTTCCTCCACAGCCGGAAGCCTTCACTTCACCGTCCACTGAAAGGAGAGACTATTAATACAGCAGACTCCACAACTCATGAGGGTAAAGGATATGTACAAGAATAAAATATCGAAAAGAGGCCCAGAGGGATAACGTGCAAGAGCGGATACGTCTGATAGGGGGCGTCGTAGCATCAAGGCTGCTCTGTAGCTTGGTGCGTTTTTCACACAGATGGGTGCAGGTAGACAGGACGGTGAGAGGAGAACAGTTTGTCAGTCGCAGCGCTCACTCTCAAAATGTCAGTCGAGCAAAACAGAGACTTCCAGGGAAGAGCAAAGGGGGGAGGGAGGCATATATTTATTAGCAGATCTGAGCACAGCCAACAGAAGATGGATATCTCAGGCAGGCTGCGTATCAGTAGGTAGTGTGGAAAGACGAGGTCGCTTTTGACACTTGAATGTGACATCTGCTGCACAAAAAGCAAGATTCTGCCAATAAGCGAACAGATTGCACCAACCTCCTTAAGCAGTGGAGTAAATGTTGGAAAGTGTCAGGAGCATGGCAAACATAGTGAAGGAGGCGGAGAGAAGCCTAGCAAGATGTCAAAAAAAAAACAACACTACTCTGTGTGTTAAAATGTTCAAAGTTTCTTTTATGGATGCGACTGCACAAAATGGGTAAAATATTTCATTTAAAATCAAATTGTACCATCCTCTGGGGGTGTTATGGTTCAACATTGTCATGGTTATGATATGATAAACTATGTCAATGTTAATCAACAATTTTCCGATGCATTTGCTAATAAATAAATTTATAATAATTTTTCTTATTTCTGTGAGATAAGGAAACGTGTGCTGTACATATGTTAGGCGGTTCAATAGCTGGTGATGGCTGTGTTAGTGACTCGGTGGTTTACTAATCAAAAGGTCTACAGTTGCTGCTGCTGTTGGGCCCTTAAACAAGGCCCTTAACCCTTTCTGATCTAGGGTCACTGTATTCTGTCTAACCCTCAAGTTCCTAACGGGCCTGGATTTTCACTGTGTTGTAATGAGCATGTGGCAACAATAACAGGCTTCTTCTTAAAGCATGTTGCGGTGGTAGTTGTAACAGATTTAGATTTGTGATCTCATTGAGGTAAGTCATTGAGATGTGATTGAGATGTGTTCACAATGTACACTTGATCAACACACTACAAACTCAATGTGTAGTACTATCGCTTCTTGTAGACTATGAAATTGGACTTTTACTATAAGCATCGGTTGCAGGGCTTCATGCTCATATGATCATATCATGCATGCAGGTAATATTTGTTCTATGAGCTCAATAACATGAAAAGAAACGTATAAGTGTTGATTCTCAGATGCATCATTTAAAAACAAATATATTTAATCCCTCTGTTTTAAACTTAGCCAGGTTTCCGTTTGGTTTCAGCAGGAGATGATGGAAAAGAGCAAGCACTTCCTGAAGTGAACAAAAAGAAAATTGAATATTCTGTCCTGAACTAATTGCAGCATCTTTACCAACGGATATTTCTGAGAATTTTTGTAGTATCTTGTACAATGGGGTATTTATCACTTTGTCATTATGAGATGAAACACAGAGCGGCTGTGAGAAAACAGCAATACACTGAGCCACAATAACCAGGAAAGCGTGATAACGTAACGATTGTCACCTCTTCGGTCTTAAAGCTTTCCTAAACGAATCCAAACAACTAGCTTGTTGTTCCTAATTCCACGTAAGTGACAATGCTAGTTAAAGTCAAGTCCTCTCTCATGATTGCTCGTGCTGTTCCCACTGGGCCAGTGTTAATAATGCTGCTGGAGGCAATAAGTGACTCACCGTATAAACACTAAACTCCATGGCCTGTAATCGGCCCATTCTGCTGAGCAGAGAGATCTGAACACCATTTCCATGTCCAAAGGATTTAGAGGTTTATTTGTGTCAACAGTTCCTCCACATAACCTTTAATCTAAGGTAGATTAAGACCATGAAATGACAGTTGTTCACAGCGGTATGACCCGGCTCTCGCTCTCATTTCTAACATAACAACTCCTTCACCTCTACATGAACCACCGGCTTACGGCCTTATTCATATCAGACTATCAGAATATCATGGCTCCCTACAGCTCATTCTCATCACTTATACAAATACACTTCTACACTGTAATAATATTAACCTAATTTTACTGTTACTACCTTTGAACGATATACTTGAAGGGAAGGGATACATTTATAAACTTAATAATATTGCACATGAAGAGGGTCACACAGGGGTAACATTACAGTTCTGCCTTCACTAGTTACTCATCTAAAAAATGATATGAACGCTTTTGTCCATATCGAACAGACAAAGTGGTGTATCTGTGATCTGATCTGTGTTGGATTTAAAACACAAAACGCAATTTTGTCATAGATAATCATAATTCAGTTTTTGTTTCTGTATTATTTTGCATGGCTAGAAATTTCATGCAGCACCTTCAGTTTATAAACAGCTCATGAACAGCTTCCAAACGCCTGTCAGGTATGAAATAGAGACATAGCATAACATGTTGACTGACTCGTTTCAGCTAAATTTATGACTGTAACGGCTATTATTTATCACACTGTATGCTTGTAACCGAGCTGGATAATCTCATATTGAATACTGGTCTCATGGCCGCTTAAGAAACGTTTACAGTTTTCTTTTCTTTCAATATGTAAAATAAAATAATATTATTTATCATATCACATCAGTATCGTTTCTCTGCAAAAAAAAAGTGTAAATGTGATACAATCTACTAAACCAGACTAGGTGAGGATCAGGACTGGGTTCCTCCAGAACCTAAGAAATAAGCGTCACAGTAGCACATGGTTTTTACTCTCATGCAGGACAGGATGCAGGATAAGAACGGTCATGTTGATGAAAATGGGAACAGACTGGGTGCTTGATTGACACTGACTTATTATTGTATTTAGCATTACTGAATCTTTCTTGGTTGGGGTCCATGAGGTCTAAATGATTTATTTAAAAAAATGTTGGACAGTGTAATGTATGTATAGTTCACAAGTCAAACTCTAAGCACACCTCTACAACAGGCAACCATTAATTATGTGATTGTTCTTCAAAACAAAATTTACATGATCTTAGATAATAAAAGCCTGATAGTAATGTCTTTATCAGAACATTGTATATAATTATGTATTGATGTATTAAGGTATGTGACTCAATTTGGGTCAGTAAAGATGCTGATAAGAAA
Organism: Duopalatinus emarginatus; assembly: GCA_028565595.1. NCBI lineage: Eukaryota > Metazoa > Chordata > Actinopteri > Siluriformes > Pimelodidae > Duopalatinus > Duopalatinus emarginatus. Next base: position 15,329,233 of record JAOVVF010000048.1, read on the forward strand.
CTGAATAGGAACCACTATTGCTCTATTACCTCAAGCAGAAATGCATTGCCAAGGACAGAATAGAAAAGGATAAAACAATGTGTGAACAAGCTCAAATCAGCATGCAGTTCATGTCAGGCAAAGCAGCAGGCTCTTCTCTATACGTCCCTTGCATTTCTTTTTTTTTTTTTTTGTCTTTCATTTTAATGAATGACTGAATGATGAATCAACCACATGAATCAAATCAATCAGTGAATGAAGGAGAGGTGGTACACACCTGGGCTCTTATACTGATCCGGGCTGGGCAGGTGCTGCAGGGGGGAGTTGCAGGCTGAGGTGGCATGCTCGCTTTGAAGCAGCTGAGCCGCCTGAGGGCCTAGGGAGCCATAGTCCGCAAAGGAGAAGGGGGGCCCCCGTTGGTCACTTGTCGTGGAATAGAAACCGTAATCGGGGAAGCCTGGGAGATACAGGAGTATAGGGGAGGAGGAGGAGGAGGAGGAAGGGGAAGGGAGGGGAAATATTGGGAAATTTTCCCCATCATTGGGAAATACAACGTTGCATAGTAATGTTATGAGTCAGTGCTGCATTGTCTTTTGCATGACATAAAGGTGGAATATTGCAAGATACAAAACAGTATCAGTTTAAACAGATGCTTCCTACAGTGTTCCTGACATGTATACGTGTGTGTTGTGTATGTATGTGGATACTGCTGAACCCAACAGTCCAGCCTATTAACTTTCCATTTTCCAGGTTCTGATGTTATCCGAACGCTGAAATGTTGAAATCCATATTCAAGTGACACCGGTGAAGTTATGTCAGAAGGAGTATATAAAAACACTTGCACTTGTACCGAATATCCTCAAGAAGACAAAAAAAGATCAATCCTGAACCTTTCAGCAATACATTGTTCAAATTAGATAACTATGTGAGTCTGAATTTTAGAGACCATACAGAAGGTTCTGTAAAGGGCCCTGGTGTGTGGGTGGTAGTTGCTTTCACGTGTCAGGTTTTAAATCCAGCTTGAATTTGTCTTAATCAGCAGAGCTACATGTACTTAATAAGCATCAGAAGTGTCTACTCAGCACACTACAGCTTCCAAAAAGACTAGACATATCGGACTATGAGTTTATATTGACAAGAAAGTTTAAAATTAAGTTCAAGTGGGAATTGTATTTGTTGGATACGTGTTTCATCACGGCTGTGTCCGTCCTGAGTTCATGGTACATGACAAAATATCCAAATAGCAGCGTGCAATGCTAACTCCGGTGTCTTAGACATGCTAGTCAGGACTGAGACATGGCACAGGTTGTGTAAATAAGTGCCAAAAAAGAAAAAACCAATGCATGGTTTTTAGTGCTATTAGTGACATTTGTTTTTGTATACAGCTGCATTCTGTCTGGAGATGCAGACATGCAGCACATCTGGCCCAGAGTAAACTGCTGATTGTGTCTATGATAAACTGGAGGAAGTTACTTAGCAGGCAAAGATACATTTAACATTTAGTCCATTCAAACAGAGTAGACTAACCTTCTGCTAAAGTGTTACCATTGTAAATATTTATACCAATAGTCCATTTACTATCATTTCCAATTCAAATCTTGCCTCCAAAAGGCTAGAGCCTGCCCAGCTAATAAGAAAAGCTTGTTAATACATTACAGTATCCTGACTTTGGAGGCGACATTGTCATCTCTGAGGTTACCTGATTCAGTCAAGTAAGACTTGAATTTTAGTGCACCTTTACATATTTTAATGTATGGGACATCGCAGAGGATGTTAATGTGATATATACACTGTATCTTCAGGAAAGAGTTAGAAATGTGTAAAAAACGTCTCAAATTAAAACAGTAACACAAATAAAACGCCTGAGTTTACTCTGTGCTGAATTACACATTACATTCCTTCATTTGGCAGATTTTTTACAGCTGAGTCGAAGGTTAAGGGAGCATGGACGACATCGTTGGAGACGGCGTATTAATTGGAGACAATACTCATCTGAAGGACCATGTTTTATATGGCACATTAATTCTTACAGTAAAATTAGAAACCCTAGTTACTGTTTGGCCAGCTTAGCCTGTAAACTACATACATGCTGTCTTTATAAAAGAGCACTAATTAAACCAAACATGTTTCATTCTTAAACTGTAAATAGATTAATAAAAATGAAAAAAAAAATACACTGCACAGAGACATTATGACTTCATGACCTTGGATTTGTATCTCAGAATGAGAAAGACAGAGTCAGAATATATATAGTATTAAAACAAAGTATTACATGCATATACATTACATATAAAGTATATATATATAAAAAGAAGCAAAGTCAAATTGTATATTTTCACTTCTGCCTAAGCATCATCTTGCTATCAGTATTTATTTACACTTTGGTCTTCTTGCCCATTTGAATATCATATTAATCTAAGCTATATTTTTTCACTGTGTCTGGATTAATAATAATCCACATTGTCAGTGTCTCAGCCCCACGCTCCAGTCAGGACCCAGAATCCGTAATGACCATCCAAGATGGCCAAACCCACACATTTTACAACACGCCCGTTCTGAGCCCCATGCGTTTTACTTTAACTTTGTCCTATCCCATGTTATGTTCTGTTGATTATGTTTAATATCTGCATGTGTGTTTAGTTAGCACTGTCCTTGTTTTCGCTTATTTAAACCCTGTTGTTTGTTTAACCTGAATCCACGTATCTTAGCAACAAGCTGTTCTAAGTGTTTGATATCCTGGTTATTGGTCCTTGCTCATGTTTTTGACCTTGAACTTGTCTAAGACATGTCCGGTCTGTCAGTTCATCTACTGACCTTTGGCCTATTCTTCAGACTAGGTTTTTGGATTGTGTTTTTGGACTTGGCTGGTTCTGTAATAAAGCATGTGCGGTAGTAAACTGGATGAGGGTAAGTTTGATAGAATCAACCCATGTAAGCTGACTCTGAATACAAAGAATTTTCTTCTAATATTTTGAACACTTGAGTTGCTGATTTCAGATGCGAGCAATCTTGGCACATTTCTTTCACCCAAAAACTCTAGCACAAACGACAAGCAAGTAAGCAGGTTAATTTCAACTAAATCCACTAATCCAGAGCCCTGCTATGTTTCTCATTTCAGAAAAAGTATTCATTATTTTTTGACACACATGAAATAAAAGATTACCACGACAGAGGCAAGAAAATGACTACAGTGTCTAAAAGATGAACTTACAAACTCCCACCTAACTGTATAACTATATAACATTAGATGTTACAGTATAACGTTGTATACCGTATACTGCATGTACCTGCCTTCTGAAGCGTAAATCTTAATGTCTGCTAAAAGCTAGCTTACTCAAATGTCAGTCACCAAAACAACATATACACATGCCTTGGGTAGGAAACCTGAATTATAATGCAAGCAATATATATTTTTTTTAAATAAACAGGCAACCAGCTCTTGTCCTGATTGGCTGGATGTTGTGGGTTTAAACTGTGTGTGTGTGTGTGTGTGTGTGTGTGTGTGTGTGTGTGAAATTCAGAAGGCTGTGTCTCTTCTCTTAGCTGATCCAAATTAAATATGTAAACCACACAAAATATTTCCACAAAATATTTTTTTTTGCCACTGAAGTATATAACCATAGACCTGCGATGTCAACATTTCCATGCCTGTAGAAAAACGTGTCTTAATGTTCACGCTGCTCGTTTTTTTAAATTTTATTTAATTTATTAACAACAGTCAGTTATGCACCGAAGGAAAAATCTAAGCTATGACATTGTCCACTATAACATGTTTAATCATTTGCAAAAAGCGACCTGAAAATGCACTTAGGCTGAATCCATTTTTGATGGGCTGCTCTAATAGATGGGCGTCCTTGAGGTTCAAAGGGAGCTCTGGACTCGCCTCTTAATTAGCCAAGCTGCCATCCCATCCTGTTCCCTCTCATCTTCCTAATTAGATCTTTAACAACAAACAAATGAAGACCTTTTACAGGAACCTGCGGTGCAGCTTGTTGCGTTCGTAACGCAGCGGAGGACAGCTTTCGGAGGCCCTGCCTTTGTTTAACGCTCCCCAGCCTACTTTCCTCCACAATGCCACGCGGCTGCTGCTATTTGCATAAATATTCAGTCTAATTTCAGCATAGCAGGAGGGACAGGACACGAAATACAAAATTAACACGCAGACAACAAATACACCTGGTTTCTTTGTTTGCAATGACATAGCAAATTAGCCCCAGAAAGCCGTTCATTTTACTGCTGTGACAGGAAAGGTCTTATCTAATAAAGGCCTACAGAAATTACTTTTATTGTGCAGGTAGATCACTTCTAATGATAGCGCTATCTGAAGCAGAAATGTGGAATAAAATGCAGTTAAAAGCACCCATTTACTAACTACAGAGAAAGCCATCTGGCAGAATAGGGCTGCTTGATTACCTTCGGCAGCTAATTCCCTATTTCTGAGCACATGCAAATGATTCACTTTGACCAAGTGGAAGCGGGGAAGCTGAGGGGAAAAATGGAGCTGAATTAAACATTGTCATTTTTAGACATCAAAAGTTGCCTCAATAATGGCTTGGTTCAGATGTTCCGCTACAGCCAGCCAGTTACAGAATGACACTCTGCATGTTTTATGTTCCCATGAATAACGTACGGATGGAGGGAGGAAGTGAGCACGAGTGTGCGTATCAGCTCTCTTCCGTATTTACATATGAATTATTTTCTCGAAACTGCAAGACAAAGCCCAACATATTCCTTTTCCTCTCCGAAGCTTTCCTCCCCGTCATACCCGTCTATTTGCTCTCTTTTGACTAACCCAGGTCTTGTGCTCAAAGCCAAATCTAATTACTTCATAATGGCACGTTTTGGCGCAGGGAGCTGTGTGCATCGTTGACAGGTGATAGATGCGTAAATTCACTTCGGCTGACTTGATGAATAGCAGCATGGAAACGCAAGGCGCTCGCTTGCGGTGGCCAGACGACACAGCCTCGTCTATTCATCATCCCCACCTCCAGACGCCGCCGCCGCCAACCACAAACGCACTCCAGGGTCGTGTCTGAGCAGCTGGGAGGAGGTCATCCAGATGTGCCTTTGGCTATGCAACATCTGCACGGAGCCTGGACACCCCAGCTGGCTTTGAGAGGAGGGAGAGTGATGCTGGGAATGACTGCACTCTGTAAGGTTGTCAATCGCGCCATTAGATAGCCCATCTGGGTGCTTTAGAGCAATTGCTGTGATGAAAGCCTTAAGTTGCTTTCTCTCTCTCGCACAGCACGTTATTATATATAATGCCTGATAAGAAAACAGATACAAATGTGCAAATAAGAGGCTGCTTTTATCAGCTGTTAGGAAGCACAGAACAAAATTGTGCAAGTCCTTCATGTGTAATGTGAGTTACTCTGCGGATAACTGACTTTAATGCAAGTTAGCGGTCTCTTTAGCATTTATAGCCCGGCAGCCCTTTCAGAGATTACTGCAGGGTCCCATCAGGGGCCTTGAAGTCAGTGGGAGACTTTAATTTCCTCTTCTCAGTATTCAGCATCCCTCGCTCTCTAGAGCGCTGCACTATGGTTACATATCAAACCAGCTCTCTGAATGGTGCCATGGAGCCCCAGGCACTGGCTGCATGGCTTCCTCTTAACAATAATGTGCACTGCTGTTTGTTGTCTCCATCCACTGTAGCTGAATTCTCAAATGCCGAATATGTGGGCTTGTCATTACGGAACTGCAGGGGTGCCTGAAGAAATATCTGGACAGGAAGTCGTTTGGTATTTGCCAACAACGTGGGTTCTAAAAGTACAAAAAAAAATAACAATGCAAAGCTGTTTTGAATGTAAATTAATGTTAAAATCACATCTTAAAATAAGATAATCCACTAAGACCCGACTGCACTTCAGTTTGGCGCAATCTGAAGCAAGTTTACAATCTGAGCCCAAATAGGTAGATGTACTTAAGCGCTCATCCCTCCTTTGTCCTACGAGCTCCCAGCACTGCTTTCTGTTAATCCGGCAGAAAAGTCGGAAGAACACCGAAATGTGTCTGCATGGCAATTTAATATAATGTAAAACGCCTTAATGAAGGACAGGGGCAAAGCTGTGGCGCTTTCTGCAGCTGGATCAGGTTCAGTGGACTCCGAATAGCTCACACCTGACCTGTCAGCACTACATTACCACAATTAGCCTGCTGAGGCTAGCAAAATACTGCCATTTAAAGTACCTTTTCATGAAAAGGATGGAGAAAAAGCTGACATTTCGCACGGTGACTTTCAAACAGTTTCCGCAAAGCTGGAGGACCACAGCCAACCTTGGAAATAGCGTTGCACACAATCATCTACTGTAGGCAGAAATGTCAGGCGCGGTAAATACATCGGAAAAGGCTGGAGAGGGAATCCACACAAGGGGGGGAAGAAAAAAAAGAAGGGAAAAAAACACAGACAGGCGCTCTTTAAAAAGCACTGAAGCAGCAGTTCCTCTCACAGATGTACTGCTATCTCAAAGTGACTGAATCTTTCCCATCTTTTCTCCCTCAAACGAAGCCAAATTCACTCAAATCCTCTTGAAGGGTGTCAGTGAGCTTGTCAAATGTTCTCCTCAATTAGCTCAGGATTTATGAACATGTGCAATTAGCTTTTTCATTTCCACCTATGCCATCTTTAAAGAATTAACTAACTTTGCCGCCTCCAGAGATGATCAGTCCCTATCCTCACGTTATTTCTTTTTTTTTAGCCAACAGGTGAGTAATTATCATTACCAGCTCTCCATTTTAGCAGATGACATCTCATAAATACTCTATAGATAATGCCTCGTTGCTATTTTTTGCTCGGGTAGCCTCGGAAAATTACATTTAAATTATGAAAATTACATCTAATCAAGCAAATATCTCAAATCTTCATGATTTATCCTCTGCACGGTGATGGATCTCTTTGTCCCTCACACACGCTCGCACACTCCGGTGCGCAGATGGAGGAGGGAAGTGGACAGCTCGCTCCGAGATGGACAAAAACACACATCTGTCTTCATCAGGAGGGGTGACAAACGAGTATGAGGTGTGTTTTCATATTTCCACCTCCGACGGCTGGACGCCAAAGATGCTGCCTGGCCTAGTTTGCACCTGGGGCCGGTGAACAGGACACACACATGAACATGCACACAAACAGCTGTGTACCACCGCCTGTCTGTCCACATACAGCAACTAATGGAGAGTGACACAAGCTCTCTATGCTGTCTTCCTTTCTCTCTCTCTCTCTCTCTCTCTTTCTCACACACACTAAGTGTAGTTAGCCTGACACATTTAGGAAGAACTGGAGAAAGGAGCCAGTCATGGATATGGATATTCACTTTTACTTGTTCACCAATAATTAAAAGAAATAAAAGAAGGTAGCAGTTGTATATAATTTTTAAAAACTGATTTAGGACATAGCTACTGTCAAGCTATTGTTGCTTACATATAATGCTGATAATATAATAAAATAAATAAATCAGTGCACTACATGTGCAATCATATTATCACTGCATTGCATCATATTGCACTACATAAAAACCATCAGACACACTTCCACAAAGGTGTGGATCAAGACTGGCACAGTCAGAGACACAGAACAGGACTTGCTTACTAATACAGTCCCAGTTTAGGGCATCTGGACTGAATTTGGATCCATTAATATGTTCATTTGAGGTTGCTGTGGGCTTAAGCTGTGGTTAAGGAACCAGCCTTGGGACCAGAAGGTTCCTGGTTCGATCTTCATGAATGAAAAGACTTGAGCGCTCTTGAGCAAGCCACCTATACCCCAGCTGCTCCCTGGGTGCTGCGGATAAGGGCTGCTCACCGCTGTGTGCACGTGTGCTCACTGTCCTCTAATGTGTGTTCACTAGTGTGTGTGTTTCACTGCATGGATGGGCCAAATGCAGAGGTCAATTCCATTGCACTGTGGTTAAAAGTGTAGTTTACAGCTTTATAACCTGTACAGCTATTTTTAACCTTTATTATAAATTATGGATATAAAAAATAATTATAGGAGCAGGTAGGACTGGTCCTTGCACTCTGTTTCCTTGCACTCTACACAATACTAATCACATTACTCCAAAACAAAACATCAACAAGACTATTCCCAGCACAGTTTTATAGTATGTGGTGGTGTGTAGAGCCGCCTCGGTCTAGTCTGAAATAGTATCGCTGTAACATAGTATACTTAGCCTGCTTTCTTTACCATCTGTATAACTGTCTATCCATCACTGACTATCTAACTGTTTATTGATCAACTCTGCCCTGATTAGTCGACATAAACACAGCAGTGACTAACCAATGTAGGAGTTGATTAGCCTGAGCAATCGCCAGTGTTTGGACATGTATTTATCTCTTTATGGGGACCAAATATCCCTAAAATGACATAAGCATGTTTTTTTTTTTTACACGGAGTGAGTTACTCAAGGTCAAGGGATTGCACTTGTGTGTGTGTGTGTGTTCGTGTGTATTTGTGTACTTTCATGTTTCTCCATAAAGCAGGAAAACACTGTCGGCTTATTCCACACCTCTCCAGAATATAAATCTTCTACTATACTGCCAAAACGGTGGGTTACATATTACTGGCTAATGTTAGGGATGAATTAGTTAAACAAGGAGCAGTTTTATCCTCTAGTAATCCATAGAAGTCTGTATATACGTGTGTGTGGGAGAGACAGGGTTGCTAGTTTTCTCTATAGTCCTCAGACTAGGTATCAGCCACGGCCCACACGGCTGGGATCTCCACCAGATCTACAGCATAAAGCAAACCTCTGCATTGTGACTCATCCGTTCCTGCACGTTGGCCCTCAGAAAGGTTGCAGGGCTCAAAAGTGTCTCATCTAGACCACGTAGTTCAGAATGTAACAGCGTAAATAAGAGACAGCATTAAAACATGGCTGTACGTTTGTATAAGAAAAAGTGGAGGGAAACAAAAACAAGCAAAAAAAAAAAAAACGGTCTTGGAGGTGAATGTTTCTTCTACTAAAATGTCATGCTATTAGTGTCTAGGTAAAGGACAAGGTTTGCATATGCAATATAGAGTCGTGAATATTTCTACAGTGTGGATTTCTAGTGCATTTTAATACTACATAACATTAAAACAGATATCTTCTCTGGCACTAGGTGACAGACAATGCTTACTTGACCTACTGGTACATTACCTCTAACAACACCACTACTAATAAAGTATGCAGTCAAGTCAGGGTCACAAACAGGTTAGAAAACAGGCAGAGGAGGAGCGTAACATAGAGGTGAAGGATAAAAGAATAGTGGAATAATGCAAGGTATTAAAGAGAACAGAAGAAAAATGAACTCAAGATAGATAAAAATATAAATTGTTAAAATGTGAACATAGGAAACAAGAGTTGAGTAAGATGTAGAAGAATTTCTAAAGCATTATAAAGTCAAGAAAATAAATAAGTAACGATTAGTGAAAAACTAAAAATTAAAAAAAGGAAAAAGTAAGTCAGGTGTGAACGGTGTGTTCAGACGGGAGTCAGACAAACCTTCCAGTGGTGTAGGAGCAGGACAGAGTGTCTAGGGAGTCTAGGGTAACTCTGGCAGAGACATGACCAGCAGGTCAACTCCTATTAAACACTAGCAACATGGCCCTATATTTCAGACGATAAATAAAGCTTGCATGCAATTTTATGGTCAATTACGGAGGATTTGTGCAGTTTCCTTTCACACACTCATCTACATATGACCGCTAATATCCTGTTGACCAGCCTGACTGCCTGAAGAAATAAATCATGGGAATGTTTTCTAAAGTAAGAGACAGGTAGGTAGGTAAAAGAATGTTCTCTCTACAGGATATTTCAGAAGTAAGACAGACAAAGTTATACTTGTTAAACTACTAGTTGTGTGATAAATTTCTATTTAATTCAATTCAATTTTATTTGTATAGCACTTTTAACAATGGACATTGTCCCAAAGCAGCTTTACTGAAATAATAAAAAAGGGTTATACATTTATAGAATTTTTTAGAAATTTTATCCCTGAAAAACTCCCTGAGATGACAAAAGGAAGAAACCTTGAGAGGAGACCAGAGAGGAAAAATCCTTTATAAAGTGTTATAAAGAGAGCTCCTTTAGACACACCAGAGTGATTCCATGACTGCTGTGACGTGTGTATTTAAAGAAAACATATAGGAAATTCAATAGTCAGAATATACTTCCAATACTTCCTATGTTCAAATTCAAAAACATATCTAAATAAATATATATCTGTAGAAAACCTAAGCTTTTTGGCTGCCCAGCCCACTACATCAACACTGAAATCTAATCAATAAAATACTTCACAGATCTCATTAGTTTTGCATTAATGTATAAATCTATTTAACATCGCAGCGTCTGAAGAATCCTTCTCTATGAGTCATTCATTATAGGTAATGAAATGCATATTGTACTTTGTACTCAACCGCGTTAACTGAACACATTATGCTCCCTGGGCGCCGTGGATAGAGGTTGCCCCATGCTCCGGGAAATTGTGTGCGTGTTCACTAGTATGTGTTTCACAGCATGGATAAATTCCTCTGTGTGCATGCACAGTAGGTCAATCACTTCATTTTCACTTTAAAAATTATCCTAAATATTGAAAATATTCCAATGGACCCTTGTTTAAGAACCAAATACAGCCATTGTCAGGAATGTTGAGATGGTTGTCTAAGGCTGACTAAGAGCTGGACAATATAATAAATGTAAGATTAATTTGTGTCCCAATATTCATTTACACACGTTTCCTATATTGTGATATCTAGCATAATATTTAATAAAAAAAATTTTAACAATTACAAACTACATGAAAATAAATGGAAAATAGCTGATGTAAAAACATTATTTAAAAACATACTCAACATTGCTTATTGACATTTTAATTTTTAAACAGTTAACATTTTAGACTTTTTAATAAAAAATATCAAATTCAGTTTAATAGTTAATTATTTATAAGTTGTAATACAGCACTTCTGGTTTGCTGCTAGTCTGATAATACATGTTGTGTATCGCTATGCCTCCAACTGTGAAATGAGGTGTTTTTTTGTCATATCTTTTACTTCTATTTTTTTTTTTTGATTCAGTGATAAAAGTTAATTTTTAAAAGAATCAGAACCAATAGAGAATGACGCCTAAAGAAGAGCTCTTTAAATCCAGTACTTCACACTATGTACACACTGCTTAACCACAAGGTGTCAGTATCACGACCAACATTTTTAAGTGGCAAAGAAGATTTTTTTTTGTATTTTCATAACCAATCAGGGTGCAGCACAAAAAAAAGTAAAAACCAAAAAGTGAAGTAAACACTCTTGCATTTGGACATTTTTCTTGAAAGCCAAGCAAACAAGGCAAGCAGGGCACTTGCCAAAATGTATTAATAAAATTAAATCTTTATTTAAATAAATAATTATTACAATCTTTGTAGCTAAATTGTTAAATGGGACAATCAGATTCAAGTAAGAACTCAACGGTAACAGCATTGTCTTATTTACAGTTCATCCACTTTTTCGTATTTGGCATATTAAGAGCTTGGAAAACTGTGTGCCCTATCATCAGGAGATTGTAAACTTGAATCTCAATAAAGTCAAAGCCATCCCAAGACAGCAAAACCTGCCCTGCTCTCAGGGAGGGAGGGGTGACAGAAATAAAGATAAATGAAATCCTATTGTAAACTCAACCTCATAATATTACCAACTATTCTAAATAAAAATACACTAGAATATATGTGTATACACGTCATGCCAAAAGTCATGGGTTAGCAGTATGTAAAGTAATCATGAAGTGGTTACCCCAGAGGACAGCCGGCATGTGTATAAGTTGTGAGGTGTTATCTTGTGAATAAGGAGGAACACTGGCCACAGTGCTCTTGGGAAGGCGACCTGAATAATCGCAGATTGATCAGTCATTACCACCCACAGTGGACAGCTCAGTGGCCACCCACGGGTGCTTAATGATTGTGTCTGGTGGCATCTGGGCTTGTGAGGTTGCTAACTGGCCACATTTGGTGTAGTCTGCATGGTTTCAGGCTGATGCTAGTGTTTGTGTGTGCTGCAGACCCCATGAAACCATAGACTCTAGTTTCTTACTGGTGTGGGATGCATTCTTATGGTATGGGTTGGGTCGACTGGTCCACCAAAACACTGCTGCAGCCCTTCATGTACTCCTACAATGATGAGGTATTCCAGCAGGAAAATGCCCTGTGCCTTTTGGGCCCAAGTTTTTCAGAACTGATTTGAGGAGTATTGTTTAGACAAATGGTTTGGCCTGTATATGAACCCAATAGAACATTTACAGGTAGGGTGAGGTTTGCACCTGAGATCCAGTGCCCGGATGCATAATACACCTTAAGTGAAAATTTCCTTTAAGACGTCCCTTAAACATCCCTTAAAATAAGTGTGTTGCAGAAAAAAATGCCTTAAGGGATTTCTTAAGCGAAATCTTAAATGTTTCCTTAAGTACTGAATCTCCCTTAAGTAATTCCTTAAAAACTGTTAAGCGTTGCATAAAGTTCCTTAACAGTCAATTAGAATATTGTAAGAGACACAAAACCTAAAAAGACGGAGAACACAACTGCATTCTTGGACGTTTTTGGAGAAAATGACATACCTAGGAGAGTTTTTATTGATTGAGAAAATCCTCTAGAGCACCTGAGTGACGAACAGCTACGAAAAGAATACAGATTTGAATGTCTGTCAATTTATGAAATCACTGGCGAGCTAGAAGACGACCTCGGATGTCCTACGCAGCATAACCACACTTTACCTGCAGATTTACAGCTCCTCATGTATATTCTTTTCCTTCCCGAAGTTGTTGCTGGATTTAATTTGCTTCTTAAAACTTCCTTTCTTTTATTGTACTCTTACAAAAGAATACATTTTCCCTCCTCAGTCCAATTTGGTTTTCGTTTCTTGTTTTCTCCGTTATTTTCCATTTTGGTTATTTAAAAAGACGCTAAAGTCTTTTTAAGCTTTCAGACAATACTGTTGTTTTCATTTCGTTGCCATGACAACAGTTTAACTTCACGGCAGCAAAACCTCGGCTAGTGCAGTAAACCCCTTACTGGTTTCCCTTAGTTAAGTGAAACGTCTGAGGGGATTTATGCAACACACTTAAGTAATTCCCTTGGCTAGGAGAAAATCTCCCCTTAAGGTTTATACTTAAGAAAAATCTTAATGCAACTGGCCACTGCACCTACAAATACCACAGGGCTGCTGGTGGCTCTCCAGGCAACATGGCTCAACATCCCTCCATTTATAGAAGTGATGCCACATTAAGTTGCCGCACTTCGCTGGGCTACAGGGGATCCTACACAATACTAGTTCCTGTCCCATGACTTTTGGCATGTCAATGTATATTTTTCCAAATACAGACCTGTATTTTACCAGTGTAACTGCGTTATTAACCAAGTGTGAACTAGTGACTGCATTAGCTGTTAGTATGTGAGCAACTTTATGTAATTATTCATGACACTGAATCTAAAAGTCTTCCGTAATAAACATGCTAAGAAGCTTTATTATTCCAATGTGAGCAAATGACCAAGCACGACTCAGCTGGAGCTGTCTACTGAGTGTGTGTAGCTAAGTTAGCTCTGGTACCGCGTGACTGGCTTTTAACAAACAGCCCACACAAATGCATCTCGCCTTGCACCTAGCAGTAAATGTATGCACAGCAGGGGTGTATAAATTCATCCTGGCACTCGGATCGGCTGGGTAATAGATGATGAAGTCCCGCGAAAAGGTCATCGTTAAATGTCAGCACTCTGTCTCAATGGCTTTCTGGCTTCTGTCACAGTGCAGCCATGGAGAGAGCATGTTCCTCATCAGCTTCAGACAGGAGCAGAGAGAGAGCCAGTCTCCTATCACATGCTGCCTAGTGCACTACTACCACACTGACTTCCTCTGCCTTGCCATAAACCACAGTAAGAGTGTGCCAGACTGCAACCTACAATGTAATGGGGAGGAAACAGAACAAACCTGAGTATGCTCTGTATCTCTAAAGTCCAGTCTGTCACATAGGGAAGACTCTCAGAACTATCCCGAGTTAGCACTTACTGGAATATTTGTTTCTCATGAGAGTGTCATTTAAAGCTAAGCGCTCGCTCTGAACAAGGCTGCTGCATTTCACACCCGTAAATGGAAAAGAGATGCAAAGTGCAAGTGTGTGGTTTTTTTTGCAGGCTTAGTTGCTTTAGCAGGGCACTAATCAGAATCAGACACGTCTGATTGAGTGGAGAGGCATGACTGATTGGCTCACGCTCTGTCGACTGAGCTCCGGCAGACCCGGCGCACAACCACTTTTACGCCTGTCTACGAATTACACCGAGCTGGATGGCTGGCTGCTCAAGAGCAGGTGTCGGTGGAGTGCACTCGAGTGTGTGCTTCTTGTGTGTGTGTGTGAGAAAGTGTATAAAAGTGTGTGTGTAAGTAAGAGTGTGTGTATAACAGACAGTATGTGTGTGTGTGTGTGTGTGTGTGTGTGTGTGTGTGTGTGCGCGTGTGCGCTGTCTGAAAAACGGGGCCACATCAAACTGGCACTCAGACCCCACTTTCTGACAGCCAATTAGACAAGGCCATCACATCCTGCGGTGGTAAAGGCCAGTCGCTGCAGTAAAGGCCAGCGAGGAGAGCACTAGCGGCTCCCACCTTCCCTCCGTTTATTTATTTAAGCATCCCCGCATCAAACAGACAAAGTCAAATTGATTGATTAAGCTATCTGGCTGCTAGATCGATAGTTGTAGTAGAGGAGGACAGCCAAGAAACTGCTAAATGTGCAGCCTCAGTAATTCTGGTCAGTCTGGATCAAAGGCGCTTCGAGGAAGCCAGTTATGGCCAGGAGTGATTAAGTGTGGATGAACTCACTGAAAACCATGAGAAATGAAGATACTCAGTCACACAGTCTGTGCCCGATGGGAATGTGTGGGGTTAGGAAAACACTCCATCTACAGTAAATTACATAAAACTGAGGAAGCAGAGGTCAGCCCTAGTCTGGGACCTATGGCCAGCTTCACCAATACTAATAACATCTAAAGCTGCAGTCACATTAGAAAAGTTCAGCCTTGCATCTCCTGTATAAACAGACATTATCAACACTGCCATATAAAATAAATCATTCTTCATTCTGCTGCAGTTGCAAGATGGCCATGACTTTTTACATTGTAGCCATGGCTTGTGATACTGGGGAACTGTGAGCAAAGATTGCGCTTGCCAACACCTTATAACTTTTCTGAATCATTTCAGGCATGCTAAAGCAGGACATATGCTTATATATTTTGCTATCTCGCCAAATTAGCTGATATCTCCAAGTATAAACAGTAAAAACACACAAGTTACACTATATAATCCACGTCCCGATTGACTGCATTGTGGCATCTTTTTTTCAAATAGTAATTTACATGCATTAATTACTTTATTTACAATCACTGCTTAAAAACAGTTAGGGTTGCAGTGAATCCAGAGCCAATCTTGGGAACACTGGGCAGCTGCAGGCTTGTGGTCAAGAAACCAGCCTTGAGACTAGACAGTCACCGGTTTAATCCCCATAACCAACATGACACACCTGAAGTGCCACTGAGCAAGGCAACAAACCCCCAACTGCTCCCTGGAAGCCGTGTATACTAGTGTGTATATGTGTGTGTTTCACAGCATGGATGGTTAAATGTGGAGGTCAAATTCCTGTGTGTGTGCAAGCACAGTAGGACAACAGATCATGTTCAGGAATACACCTTTACACACACATATTCATGCAGACCTATGGGTAATTTAACACAGCCAATCCACCTACATGTTTTTGGACTGTGGGAGGAAACAAGAAAACCCTGAGGAAACCTACATGCAAAACCACACTAACCCGAGCTCAGGATCAAACCGGGGACCCAAGAGCTGTGAGGTGACAATGCTACTCACTGTACCACGTAATTACTTGTTCATGATAAGGATAGAATTATAAAACTGCATTCCTGCTTACAGATAAAAACAGCACATCCCTCAATTTTAAATCCACTCAAACTGGCCAGGATGTGAAGTCAAGTTGAACTCAAGCTGAACTCAATTCACATGTGATTCACGATTATTCACCAGTAAAATCTGCAAAATAACACTCACCGGCACATTTAATAACCTTAATAACCGTAGAAATCATGCTGAGGAAACACTAATGTGACTGGGCCTTAAGGCAAAACTGGTCTCAGGTCAGCTGCTAGAAGCTGAACTCTACTAATCACACCTACTGTAGACTAGGAGATGTGGAGGATAATGCAAGGGGTTCAGAAAATCCCTTCTCTTAACTCCACAGTCCTGGTGCTTGTATCTAAATAACTTGTATGTGTGAATGTGTGTGAGAGAGGACAGAGGCGGCTAGAGTTAAGAGCAGCATGGAGAGAGTAGCCAGCACACAGATATATGGCCAGAGCGTTTACCTGGCCCTGTGGTGTGTGGATATGCTGCGTAGCCGCCTCTTCCGTGGGCCCCCCTACCTGAACCACGTGCTGCCGCCACTGCCGCTGCCGCCATCGGACCGTACGCCGCCGCGGGAAAGCCTGCGGGATGACAACAAAGAGGGGTTAACACAGGCCAGAATAGAGGGCAGGAAGTGGACAGAAGATAAGAAGAGGAGAAAAATAAGTATTAGGCTGAGCTATAAAAAAAAACCGAAGACAAAAAAGTGTAATCCAGCTATACTTTTGTCACAAATTCTATCTTGTTCCCGTGTGATTTGCTGCCTGTGGGTATTGTAGATTCTGTCTCAGGAGCTGCGCTTAATATATTCCGCAAGCTACAGTGACGCTAGTGCACTCCCGAGCATTTCTGCATGAATAGCCATGTCTTCATTCCATGCTTATCTCCTGAGAGCACACCTCAGCAAGGCCACAAACGCAGATGAGCCTTTTAGATATGATGGCTTGCTTATATGGCCATTTTACTGCAACACATTATTTTTTTAAAGGCTTTCCAATCTGGTTAAATGCATGAAACCAGTGTGCCTCTTTAAGGCATTAAGAAAGGAAACAGCAAGTCGTTAAAGGGTTAAGTGCCAGATCTGTAGTCTAACTATAGCACTTGAACATCTTTTAGCAAGATCAATATGGCCAACAAATGGTTAGATCATTTAGTGTACTGTAGCTTTGTCTAACCCTTCTGCACAAGTATCATTTTCCACTGGCTTTGTAGCTCGGAAGGAATTATGAAACGCTGGTTCAGACGTTACTTAATACTCTAAATCAAGGCAGTAAGACAATTTTATTTATAGAACTGCAATTACGCTCTCTATAGCCCGGCGCAAAAACCTCGTCATAACAGAAGCGGAGGGGAGAAAAGAGCAGCAGATGCTTCTGGGTTTCTAACAGCCACTTGTGTTACTAAACACCAAAGAAATCTGTCCAGAGCTAAGCCACACTATGCTGAAGTCTACACATGACCAAGACTGGCAGTGCAACAGTACTATGCAGACAGCTAAACAGAAAAAAAACACTTTGTAGCCCACTTAAGACACTTATCTCTCTGGCACGGCTCATATCAGGGTTGGGGTTACAACTGGTAATACAGACAGCTGTAAAGCCGAACAGACAAATCTTTCGTTGTCTCTGGTCGTGGTGGTTTATGCTTTGGAACTCAATCAATCAGGGGGGATAATTTGGTCTCTGGGTTGCATAAATAGCATCTATAGCTGTGGTGGACCTGGGGGTGCTGAACAGAAGGGTGATTTGTAAGAAGGCCCGAGCAGGACTGGCTCCATCTTCTTTCTGTTTTACTAGCTCTCTCTGCTGTTATTAGCAGATTAGGCATCTGGGATTAATTGCTCTCTCTTCCGGGTGCTGTTTAATTAATCTGTGATGCAGAGGAAGGGGACAGGTATGTATAGTCTAAAGAGACCATAGAGGACGTTACTGACAGGTGTGAGTCTGTGTAATAGTGTTTCTCCACTGAAGAGCGTTGGGGCAGCCGTGGCCTAGTGGGTAGAGTACCGGTCTCGTGACCGGAAGGTTGCAGGTTTGATCCCCACCCAGGGCAAGACACGACTGAGGTGCCCTTGAGCAAGG
>JAOVVF010000048.1:15369735-15383257 GCA_028565595.1 Duopalatinus emarginatus
TTGCCCTGGGTGGGGATCGAACCCGCGACCTTCCGGTCACGAGACCGGTTCCCTAACCACTAGGCCACGGCTGCCCCAAACCACAGCACCTGGGGAGCAGTTGGGAGGGAGGGGGGGTGGTTGCCTTGCTCAAGGGCATTTCAGTCATTTCTTGCCCTATGTGGGGATCAAACCCAGGACCTTCCAGTCACATGAATGGTTCCTACAAGGCCACAGCAGCCCACAAAAAACCTCCTTCTTAATCATGGTATTGTCCCTGCCAGGTAAGTATGACAGGAAATTCACATGACAGAATCACATAATCTAATAGGAAATCTTTATTCCTATATTTTAAACTGAATTTAAAAGGTAAGAGCTTGATTTATATGACTCTATCTGTCCTTTGTAGTAATTTGATTTTAAATTGGCAACCTAAAATTTAGCTACACATTAATGTAAGTCCCTTAAGACTCTAAACGGATTTACAGAAATAAACACTACTACAATTTTAACATTAATTCTTTAGTTAAAAATGTCATTTGGCACTTGTTTCTGCATCAAATTCAATAAAATATTTAGAAGTTGACAAAATAAACATTCTCTTTGCTATGGGAAATGTGTTGAAATGTACTGATTCACTTTGGCCAGTGCTTTCTGTGTGAAGTGCATTGGAGGAGCTGCTACATGTGTCGCTTGGCCATGTTCTCAGAAACTAGCACTACACATTTCAAGTGGATTACCACTTAAAATAGTGGAGGCAGTACTGCGTTACACTGTATAATAAAGTTTTGCCTAGAAACAATGTTTACAATGTGTAAATCTTGTAATGTAAAAATCTTGAGCCTTGGTCTTGTCCACTGCAGTTAAATTTAATATAGAAGTAAAGAAATAAATATTGTAATAGATAATTGATCAATTACAATGTTAACTAGAACCTTAAACAACTAAAATAAATTTGTATTTAATTGTTTATTACAACGTTTATTAAATTATTCTTGTATATAATTATTTATTTTATGCTGAGACCTTGGTACACGCCATGACATAATTAAATCTGTCAGCACCATCCATCAAAACCAGTGGGCAGAATCCACCATCAGGAACACACTACATGGCAATCATTACTACTCAAGGTCAGGATCATCAATACCATCTTGAACTGTTAAGACACTAAAGCCTGAATTAAGACTAAATTGTGTTTCTATACAAACAGGAATCCAAGGTTTTAGAGCTTGGGAAAGGCACTTCAGATGGGATGAAGCGTGGCAGTTCGGAAACGTCAGACTTAGAAAACCAAAGCTTTCAAACTGGCAGATCACCTCCTCAGTGACTGACCTGTAGAGACATGTGAAGGAATGGTGGGGGCTGGAAACCGGCAGGAGCTCTGACTGTGTCTGACATCTTGACTGTGTCTGTCTCCTCCTTAAACAAGTTTATCACAGACTTTGTTGGTAATAGTAAATCAGCTACTAAACTGATTCAGTTATAGTAAACCAGTTTAAAAGCTAGAATATATATATATGTATATGTATATATATTAGGGCTGTCGAAGTTATCATGATAATAACGCCTTAAACGCAATCTCAAATGATCATGATTAAAAAAAGTAGTGCCGTTAACGCAAACTGCTTCAGTAAGAGTAAGGCTGCGTCCGAAATCGCATACTACCGTACTGAACAGTACGCCATAACAGTACGCGAGTGTGTCCGAATGTGCAGTATGCATCAAGCAGTATGTGAAAAATTTTTACTTGTTTGACAGCCCCAATAAATATATATATATATATATATATAAATATAAAACAAGCTCTACTATAGTCACCATTCACCTATTAGTCATTTTTTATTGTCATATTTTATATATATATATATATATATATATATAGTATTTATTTAATTTATTTAATATTTTAATAAATGATACACATAGAATATCCAAGAAACATTCAAATAAATTAATTATGCATTTAATTTATTTGGTGTATAGCCAACATGAAATTAAAAATGCTGACATAGCATAGTTTTCTGACATAGCTGAAACAAATTCACCACTAATGTTGACTGTTTAAATATTTAGACTGCAAAATAGTTTGCAAGCCCTTTTTATCTTTATTTTCTTTTGTAAGCCTGGTGTTATTCAGACCCTGACCCAGAGTATGCAGTATGCATAAATGAGTGTGTGGACCTTCTGGCTTACACTGAAGCTGCCACCTTTACATATGCTGTTTTTCTGTTCGCTGTATCATTTGTTTACAGAGATCTGTCCTTTCTCCTGTGTGAATACAGCTGTGCTGTGTACTCTCTCTCTAAAGAGGAATCAGATGCCCTAGATAAATATACAAGACATGGGCTTTACCTGTGATATTTAAAGAGCTTACTATCAATGTAGTGTGTCAAGTCTGTATTGACAGTGGGGATTAATGCGGTGTCTGGCAGAACATCGGCAAAGAGAGGGTCTGAACCGAGCCCTGTCCTCACACACTATACTCGTACTACTGCTGCTACACAGTGCAAATGGAGTCCTTTAAAATGGAGTCTGCTTATGAGACAGCATCAATGATTTACACGTCATATTGAATGTATTAACATAATAATCTATTTCATGTGCTATCACTGTATCTGCCTTGTATAAATAATTTTTTACTCATATATTTGTGAATTATGTACTCCTGAGATGCCAACTTCAAAATATCTTTCACTAAAATAAGGGTGGGAAAAGATAAAAATAAATAAGCATCAAACATTACTTTCAGCTCACACATAACAAGGTGAAGTTTTTCCAGTATAATTTCCCGAACAATGCAAATGAACCTCAATGGTGTGTACTTCATCAATTGCATCCTGCTTCTAAAACACTACCAGCTAGATTATGGCTAGTCTTGGCCTACAACAAAAGTGTGGCCATTACAATTCAACCCAAAATTGTTCAGGATCATTGCACACCCTATAGTGTTACTGAAACTAGGCAGTGGCCATCTCATTCCAAGATCCTATCTACTTGTCTGAGCAGTGAACATCACTGTGGGCTACATGTGGGCTACCATGACCTGCCTTCTCCACAAGACAGGTCTATGACGCATGGTAAATTAAAATGTCTTTAATAGTGGCTTTTTTTTTGGAAATGATCTCCTGGGCAAAAGCCTGTTAAGGGCTGCATGAGGAGAGAGGGAAGCCGAAACAGCTGAAACAGCTCACGGTTTAAATCTTCCAATAGTGAAGAGTCCACGTCAGCTGAGATATGTGTTTGTCCTTTATACTTCATGACTAACTGAAATAGAGGAAGAAAACCTTGAAAGGACCCATCATCATTTGGGTGACATGGATAATGCAATTGTAATATTGTAATGGATAATGAAATTGTAAAAGAGACTCTTATAGAGAGACCTTCCTCTATCCTTGTTTATGATTGTTTTAGCCAGGGTGCGAATTACACAATGACAATTGGGGGGGAACAAATGAACCTTTTACTATGGACCCATACAGGTTTTGCTTTAACATTGTATATGGAACAAGCAATGCTTATATAACTTAATATAGCAGACATGCAAAATCTATTTTTAAATTAAAAAAACATATCAATGGCATATTAAATAAAATGTAAATAAAAATTGTATGCCTCTTTTCTATTTGCAGCCTTCTGAGGTAAATATCAAAATAAACTTTTTCCACAGTCTACTAAATTTGAAAATAAAATAACAATAATGAATGAATTAATCAACCATTCAGGCCTTTGAGTAGCAAGAAAAAGTGCTTAAAGAAAACTTTAATTATTGCTCAGTTTGCAACACACTGATCTAATCTGATGTGCCCAGGCCAAATACCTGGCATCTTTTCTTGGATGAGCGGGGGCTTTCCTGCCGAAGCACGGATCGCTACTGAGTTGGGCGCAAAATATAAGGCGCGGAAAAACCCGGGTGGACGACTTGCCCGTCTTGCAATAGCGGTCGCGTCCACCAAACGGGAGCACGCTACTGATGTCATCAGCGCCAAAACAACAGGAGGGCATTAGGGTATTTGTAATATTAACGATGAATCAAAGCACCTAAAAAAGCACATCTTCAGCCTGAAGCCTGTGTTGTCACAGCAGCAGTTAAGGTGGATGGTAAATTCGAACAATCTAATCTAAAATTCATGTGAGTGATTTACTGAAGGTAATAAAGTGTATTTAAGAAGGCTAGATAGCAGCTACTTGCACGCAGAGCCTTGGCCTGTGCATTTTATGCACTTTAGTAAAGACGCAAGCCATGTGACCAATTATTAGCATGAGACAGGCAGACAAGTGGGATAATTACGAAAAATCGTATTACAAATCGTATTACAAGATTCTTCCAGGCATGGATCCTGTAAATGAATTGTATTTACCATTATAGGTTAGAAAGATATATGAACATTTTGACCCCCCCCCCCCCAATCCCCCCTGTAATTCGTGCACCTGGTCTTAGGTTTATGAATGTAGACTTCAATTGCAACCACAGGTTTTTAGTGTTGTTCTTGTTTTTCTCCCTCATGTTTCACCTTAGTAAGTGCAGGGCGGTATTCTCACATGCTCATGTTTATATTTCCCACCGTTTTAGAAATCAGAAACCTTGTTTACTGTGTATTTAATGGTATTTTTAAAACTATTTTATAATGTATTTTTATATTCATTAACTGATGGCCAACAACCATCTGTCTGCTGAAAAGTCTTGGATTTTGCAATGGTTATACATGACAAGATGATTTTACATGCGTGCATCCTCATATTTATACCTTGGGGAAACAATTTCTAAATAGTAGGAGAAATGTTTATAGGAAACATTTTGATATCATTAAAATCTCATTTAAATAAGTATATTTGATGTTGAGGGGAAAATAGAATCAATGTGTATAATAAAACCCTTGATTCTTACACAGTATAATTATTCTATATGCTGTCATGAGTCTTTTTTTATTTATATCAGTAGGTTTAATGGCTACCAGCAACATGGTATACATAAGCTTTCATTTGTATATTCCACTGGAAATCCAGTTCATTCTCTGATTAACAGTAAGTACATGGCCCTTGTGTTTCTGTCATACACAAGACTGAGTCAGATGCATAGGAAGAGAGAATGAGAGGCCAGGGACATGAAGAAGACTCATTAAGCCCTGTCAGTGAAGCGGTGGGCACCCTCCGTCTACTGGCAACACGATAAGTAAAGGCTGTCACCTAATCTGGCCCACTGGCATCGGCCTCACCCTCTTATTTGCGTTATTAATATGCATGCTAATGCGCCCATTTTATGGCTCAACAGTTTGGATTCACTTTAAAATCAATTATCCATCTGGTAAAGCCGCACTTTGCACGGGCTGAGATGTGTATTAATTTCAGCAAACATACATGAGGCTTAACACAATAAAGATAAATGGCTCGATTAGGTGTGGTAAACACGAGAGCTCCGAGTGCAGCTCTAATGAGATTTTGGCACATAAGGAATTACAGTTCCTTGAATAATGAGCCTTGTTGATTTTTGTATGCAAATTACCAAAAGGAATGTTTCGCTGTCCTGCTTTTCCAATTTCATTTAGATAAGAGTGTGCTGCGAGCGAATGAACTCACATACTCTTAACTCACTCTCCTCCTCATTGCGTCTCCCACTTCATTCATTTCATCTCCTTCGTTTATTCTGTTTGTTCAACATTGGTGCACTGATCTGCTATAACTTCTAATAAGGTCAAGAAATGCTCTTTGCTGAGAATTTCATCAACTTCAATTGGAGTCAGCTTGGAGTGCTGTTGATGGAGTGAGAAATCTGAATCTGAGTGCTGAGTCCAACATTGAAGGATTGTAACAAATAACAGCAGCACTTCTTTCCATCACAGCCAGGATCTCTGGAATAGCCAACTCCGTAGAACCTACTTGTACCCTACCCCTAACCACCAACCTCAACTCCTACCCCTATCCTCTAACATTAACTCATCTAACCCTACCCCTAAGTTCTAACCTTTACCACCTACCCACTAACCCCTACCCCTACCCAATCCCGTAACCCTATATCCCCTACCCCTACCCAACATTAACCTCTAACTTCTAACCCCCATCGTTACTTGTAGCTCTACCTTCTAACCTGTAACCCTAACTCCTACCGTCCACACACTAACTCCCAAGCCTCCACATGCACAAGTAGCAGCAACACGATTGCAATTATTGACACCCTACCTACCCTGCGTACATATCAGCTAAACGCCTTCCGATAAATTGCACCTCAGTGCCAAAACATTCCTGCCCCTCAGGTTCGCAAGTGAAAAACTGACATCTGACGACTTCATGCACACTGACAAGTGCTGTCTTTCTTTGAAACGTTTCCATCATCACGATAGCTGTCATCAAATCAAAGAGAGCTGCATCGCGAATCAAAAACAATACCCTTACATTCAGAAGTATTTAAGCTAAAAGGTCCAGACCTACACAAAACACGACCTGTCAGCAGGTGTTAAAGGTACATGAGAGGTTTTTAATATTCAACCAAACCCAAATGGAAAGCCAGTTAGTGCTAGTGCTCATGCATGTAGTGCATGAATATGCATACTGCTATTACATCAATTTTGCGACATGCCAATGTGTAATGTTAATTTCTAAGGATGTGCAGACCAACTTGTGTACCCATAGTTATGAGACGGTGTAATGTCGCTATATTTCTCCAGCCTGAAACTCCATCCATTTTTGACCGCTGCATCAGGACTGAGTCTATCCCCAGGACTTTTCATTCACTTGTGTTTATAGCTAAAAAACTTCAGCCATCTCCTCATGTAAAACATGACATGTACAACTACTCAAAATCCACCAAGCGAAACTTGCTTAACATCATCGAGCTCTGAGGCACTGAGCTTTGCCCTGGTGGGTGCGAGTCGGGGGCCTGGTGCAGTTGTCCGGAGCACCACTTTCTGAATATCAATAACATATTTCACACTGGCCTGGGCGAGGATGCTTCATCAAGCCAAATTACGGGCAGGACGACCTCTCCTGCAGCTTCACCATTAGCTACCATTCGCCTTCTACACCAGGCGTCAAACGATTTATTTGCTTCAGTTACTTTCAGCAGCTGATCAATCTCTTAGTCATTATCTCTTGTCACTGGAGCTGTTTGGAGGAAGAGATGCTGGGAGGAGAGGGAGGGGGTTGCATGTCCTGTCCTCGGAACAAACGTCAAATTTGCAGTAAAAGACCACAGACGGGTTCAGAGAATGCCATGGCGGTGTCTGTGTGTGACGGGTTTGAGAAAGAGAGAGAGAGAGACAGACAGAGAGAGAGAGAAAGAGAGCGTGCACATGTCCACATTGTTCCTGAGCGAGTCTCCCATCACGAATGCTGAGAGATTTCCACTGGCAAGACGCTGGTGGAGATGGCAGCGGTGCATAGCCGCATTAACTGGAAAGCAGTGCCAACACAAGCGTGCCAGTCGTGCTTCTGTCTCCGAGGAGAACATATTGAAGCCCGCTGCCTTTTCCTGTTGCCCTCTTTTCACAGCGACGTGTCGTTTTATTCTTCTCTGAGTGTAAAGTCGTGAACTTCTGTACATCAAACTCTAAAGGACTGCCGTCAAAATCAAATCGCTTCCCATTTCAGCGGGATTAATGGTACACTTTGGTATAAATTATATTTCTCGGCACAATGAAATATCGATCTGTCTCCTGAATGTCGTAACAGGTAAATGCTAGCACCGTTATTATACACCCACAGCACTGTCAAAAAAAATGTACATTTTGTTCCCTAAAGTGCAAACATTATATAACATCCTATCAAAGGTCCAATTATGTACTTAAATCATGTTTCACTGTCCAGTTCTCTACTTTTTTTAGATTTTTTTAAGAGTGAAGAACTTACGTCCTTGTTCTAGGAATAATATCCTGAAGTGCCAGAGAAAGTAGTGCAGATTGGTGGTGGCTCCATAATGGTATAGGGTTTGTTTAACCGGCATTCCACGTATCCCCTGGTACAACTACAAATGTATCTGACCGGTGAACACTATGTGTCTTCTCCTTTCTGACTAGTTACACTCGTTCATGTCCTGCATTCATTCAGATAGGTTTGACATCTTCCAACAGGACAATGCACCACCACACACGTCTACAGATGCCAAATTATAGTCAGAGGAACACTCATCTGAGTTTGAGGTTTTGCCATTCACACTTAAGGCACCAGATATCAACATAATCAAACACTGGGATCTGGGATGCTGTGCAAGGCGCTGTGGGACACAGACGTCCTACACCTCAGAAAACAACAGAATAGGGGAAGTATGATGTTTATTGCCTGCAGAAATTTCCAAGAATAAGGGCCTACCAAGTATAAGACTGGTGTATCAGGTTTTTTGGCACCTCAGTGTATATAGCAGTTACAGAGAAGGTGAGAAATGCATGATGCAATACACAAAATGTCAAGTACAACTGCTAAAAAGCTTTTTAACTACAACTGTATAGATCTATACAAACCTATACAAATCATTTTTATTATGCTAATGTTATTTACATGCAAGCCTTATAAACTATACTGAAGTATTAGGATGTAACCCATCATTGAGCTCGACTTTTCTAATAAATCCGATTTTAAAATGTTAATACTTCCTTACAATGTATGATTAGGATCTTATTTTTCAGCTTTTATCATTCCTAGAGTAGGAACGGATAAGCAAAAGACCTCTTTTCCTTACAAATCTCCCTACTCATGGAAAATATCGCTGAACCACCACCTCGTATCTCGGAGAGAATTTAAATTACTTCTGAATGCCAATCTGTCAGATACCTGCACAGATTTTTAAGATTATTTACTACGCTGTCAGTGTGTTTGTACTGATAACTCTATCTGCTGTCTAAATGTGTTTGTCGTTCAGTATTATATGCCAAGATTGGGTTTCATCTGGTCTTCGCCAGCTTTTTGCCAGGTGTTCTTTGCAAAAGAGATTTCGACGCTCTGTGACTAACTTAGTACATGATGCCTAAATAAATAAAAATAAATAATCTGCTTAAATTAAAGCTGGGAGTTAAAATGATGGATCATTACAGTGTTACAGATATGAGGCAAAACTGTTCTGGTTGTAAATTATGGTTAGAAGACCAGGTCTATAAAGCTTTCCATTAATAAAAGGTGATAATAATATATCATAATAGTTATGATATCTCAGATGAGATCATATCATGACATGATTTATCACAATGTTGGTGTTAAATCATCGTATCTCCTAGCCCTTGTTGTATGAAGAAACAGAAACTATAACTGGCTGGTGAGTAGGTCCAGCAAACAGACCGTGCATTATGATTGGAGGTATTTTTGTAAAAGGTTCTTACTCAGCATTCCCATTCCTAGCATGAAGGCATCCATGGTGTAGGGCAGACCCCTGGCTCGTCCTCGTGTCCCTGGTGGAAACATCACCTCCTTGGGTTGAGCCTTCTTACATTCTACCTGTAGATACAGAACACAGCAGACGTCAGACCTGGTCTCTTCTACTGGAAGGATGACACAAGACACAGAAATTTTACATAAATAGATACTTTTAGACTGTATTTTTATTCGTATGTTTGAACCCACATAAATGAATAGATAAAGAACCAAAAATGCAACAGAAGAAATAAAACTGCTTGTGTGTATGGAATTGCAATATTTATATTCCCCAGACGTTACTCCAGAGCCCCACTGGCTCCACAGTGCTAACAGTGAGTTATATGTGTGTCTGTTTGCTGAAGCATGCCATGCAGTGTCTCCAGGCAAAAAGTTAGATTTTCTTCCCATTTTTTTTTTTTTTGCACAGAAATGTTCCCATCTCTCGCGCCGTCTCGCTGCTCTTGCCTGGTCCTCATCATTGAACCAATTCCACCTAGGGCGTTTTCTCGTCCGCCACCGCCCCCTTGCCTCTGCCTGAGCCTGCCATCATCTCACGCTCCTTTCCCTGTTGTGCTGATTGACATTTCGCCCTCCTCCTCAATGCACAGTTAAGTGACTGAGATCCAAAAGGCCACAAAAGACAATGGGAATCGGGCACGACACAAACATCAGAGAAGCACCATGCTGGCGGATGAATACACATGTTGGAATAATGCTGGCATGGTTATGTAGCTCAGGTCTAGTGCCCTACATGTGCAATGCCACGTTTTGTATCTGGTAGTGCTCCAAATATCCGTATCTGTATTGGGGTTTAAATCCGAAGTAGTTATGGCCTAAACTGGAGTAAATATGGATAGATATTTGTGGTCTGGCCTGATAGTTATTAAATTCATAACTGGCATCAATATAGGGACTATGTTAGGGGCCCTGCTCAAGGGCACTTCAGGGGCAGCCGTGGCCTAGTGGTTAGGGAACCGGTCTCGTAACGGAAGGTCGTGGGTTCGATCCCCGCCCAGGGCAAGACACGACTGAGGTGCCCTTGAGCAAGGCACGTAGCTCCCCGGGTGCCGTGGTTTGGGGCTGCCCCCTGCTCCGGGCAAGTGTCTTCACTGCCCCCTAGTGTTTACTGGTGTGTGTGTTTCACTGCACGGATGGGTTAAATGCGGAGGTCACATTCCTTCTGTGTGCAAACACAGTAGGCAAATAGTTCACTTTCTTTCATGTCTTCCTCTCATTAAAGTAAAACCTCACACTTTTGCAACTTTTTTTGCATCCTACAGGATCCCAGTCATAATACATGCCTCTAGTTTCAACCAGATGTCCTGTGTACACTTCTGAAAGAAGTGAAAAAAAAATTGAACAACAAATTCCCCTTCATTTGCTTTGATTATTTGGTGTTTTACCAAATAGCTGAAAGTGGCAACTGAGATGAGATCTTAGCCGCCCATCCTTTTACAGGGTTCTGCTTGGCAGAGCAGGCATCATGATCAGGGCATGTTCACCACAGTATAGATGAATGCTTGCACCTACAGTTGACTCATCCTGTGTTTCTCTGTATGTATTTTAACCACAACGTAGTACTGAAGACTCTAGCTAATTTAGCTGTTTATGTGTAAATTGTAGTAAGCCACAACTAGCGAATAGATAAAAATACAAATGCCAGACCAAATCCAATTCCAAAAGAATTGCCAATAAAGGTATAAAGTACTCCTCAGCTTTATCAACGCAACATGCCTTAATTAAACAGTGGATCTGAGTAAAGTGTGGGAGCACACACGTGAGACGAGTGTGACGTGTGTAATTATATCAGCGTGCGGTTTCACGACAAAGCCTCATACACTTGGTGTGCTGCTAATGGGCGCAAAAAGGACTTGCTTCTGATCAGCCTGCCATCAATGGGCCGTAAAAAGCCATGACTGCTGTTCCACATTATTACATAACTAATTAGCCAACTGGTTGAGGTAGGCCACTGATGAGCTCCTTTACTCGTTAATGGAAATATGAACCTCGCGGCTAATGGCGTGAAAGCGCAGAGCTGAGTAGCAAACTCTCCAGAGGTGGGTGGTGGGAGGACGGAGGTGGTGGAGATGAGAGAGTGGAGAAGATGGAAAGTGGAGGGGGAGTTCAATGTTCATCTTAAATGCAGCTTAGATTGTTTGTGCAAGGTTTACACAAGGTCACAGAAGTCCAGGAGGTTCACATAACTCTATATGTTAACTTTCAGACTCAAGGGTCTTTTTAGCGCGATGCTAATTTGAACCGAAACTTAAATTTGCGCTTGTTTAATTACATTTCTTTAAGCGGTGAAGTCGTGAGCTGAGGGCTTCTAACCATCTGTAACATGAACCTGCAAATGGTTTAGCATCTGTTAATGTGAAGTTATATCATACTGTAGAACTGCAAAGAGATGGGTAGATAAAGAGAAATCCATTCAGCTTTATTATGTCTGATTTTCTGTTCGCTTAGCTCTATCATTCTGCAGAATTTCAAGAGATCTGACTCTGGATTTCCATACAAATCAGCTTCTTTATGCTTAACATCACTCCAGAGGGACTACGCTGCATAATGTACTACACGTTTTAAAACGATTTTTTTTTAAATGTAGGACGTAATGTATTCATTCATAATACATTTTAAAGCCATTCATAATGGTTTTTATAGCATCTATAATACAATCTGTAATATAATGCAATAGTTATTTAATATAGTTTTTTAAACTGCATCTAATGTAGCATTCATAATACATCATGCCTCTATAATTGCTCAGATGTAAAAGGCAATCTGATTTCCTTGGGTTGCTGTTGTTTCTGGAGCAACTTCCATGATGATGATCCTAGATAATCAAAGATATTGATCCAATCGGCTTTAAGGGCTCTTCTTAACGTCATTTCGAGCTCAACAACAAGAGAGTTGAGAAGCACAGGATATTTTTCCATCATGTTATGTTCTTTTTCATGGTTGCATTTGAAATTATATCATAGAGAGAGAGACGCTAAATCTGACTGGACAAAATCGGTGTCTGTCCTGGGATCAAGTTACAAACTGTAGTCCCAGGAACAACAACCCAATGAAATCAGATCGCCCCCAGATGTAACTATGGTTATATGTATAAAACATATTGAATGGCTTTATACAGTAAGTCTAGGATATATAACATTATAATACATTATAGGCTCACTGGCTGGCCACTTTTTCAGGACCTTGTGTGTACTCTGAGATCGTTTTCTGCTCACCACTGTTGTAAAGAGTGAATATTTGAGTCGCTTCCTGTCAGACTGAAGCAGTCTGTTCAATCTCCTCTCACCTCAGAGACCTTTCTGACCACAGAACTGCAGCTCAATCGAGGTTTTTCTGTTTTTTTTCCCCACCATTCTGTGAAACCTCTGGAGACTGTTTGTGTGAAAATCCCAGGAGATCAGCAGTTTCAGAAATACTCAAACCAGCTTATCCGGCAACAACAGCCATGGTGGTTAAACTGTGGTAAAAGTTATTGACATCAGATTTTTCCCCCCTGTTTTGAACAAGTGTAACAAGCAAAGGAATTAGTCTTTGTTCATTTGAACACCAGATGAACACGGGCTACAATTGACCTTTTAAAACATGTCTAGAGATACCAAATTATGGTTACAGCCTTCATCTGGAACACTCATCAGTTTGGGGTTTTCCCATTCCTACCTATGTCACCAGATCTCAATGTTACTGGACACATCTGGAATGCCATGCAATGCACTGTGCACTGCAGAAATCCTACACCTCGTAATACAACAGAACTGTGGACCATGCTACAGGAAGTATGGTGTTCATTGTATACAGAATATTTAGAGTATACAGACGAGTCCATGCCCCTTGGGGTGGGGGACATACCAAGTATTGGACTGGTGTACCACCCATGTTGCATGGCATCCCAGATGTGTGACTTAGGTGGGAATGGAAAACCCCCAAACCCCCAAACTCAGATAAGTGCAGCCGTGGCCTAGTGGAAAACCCTCAAACTCAGATAAGGGTAGCCATGGCCTAGTGGTTAGGGAACCGGTCTCGTGACCGGAAGGTTGCAGGTTTGATCCCCACCCAGAGCAAGACACGACTGAGGTGCCCTTGAGCAAGGCACCTAACTCTCCTAACTGCTCCCTGGGCGCCGTGGTTTGTGGCTGCCCCCCGCTCCGGGCAAGTGTGTTCACTGCCCCCTAGTGTTCACTGGTGTGTGTGT
>JAOVVF010000048.1:15388287-15398504 GCA_028565595.1 Duopalatinus emarginatus
TACTTATATATTATATTTATATTTATACTGGACTTATACTGGATTTATACTTATATATTATATTTATACTTATATTGGACTTATACTGGATTTATACTTATATATTATATAAGTTTGGCCGCTTTCAACAGGACAATGCACCACACCTGTCACATCTGGGGTGCTTTTCAAAGTGGGCCGTTTGCATGAAGTATGCTGTTCATTGCCTACAGAATATTTCCACCATCTCGTGGAGTCTATTCGCCATAGAGGGCCTACCTAGTATTAGACTGGTGTGCCAGTTTTTCTGGTACATCAGTGTATTTCACATATAAGAAATAGCATAATTTATGCTGTAGTCCTTTTATTTTCCACTTCTGGTCAGATGCTAACTGCATTTCATTGGCATTGTAGCCGAACTCTGCAGAATGACAATAGAGTTGAATCTAATCTAATCTAATCTAATAAGGGCACAAGGACAAATTCAAGTCAACAAAAGAACGGCTTCAGAAGAAGATCAACACTGTGGTACTTAAATGCAATCGAAATCATTTAGAATTCCTTGTAGAGGACTGTGCACAGGAGATGATCTAACTATTTGATAGGCCTAGAGCATTTTTTGCAAGAAAGAGTGGAATAACATTGCAAAATCAAGATGTGCTAGGTTAGACTCTGACACAACGAGACTTATGAGGTCTAATCATGGTTTAATTTTTATGTCACAGAAACCTTTAACAGGCATGTATAGAGAGAGACAGAGAGAGAAAGAAAGAAAGAGCGACAGAGGGAGAGAGAGAGACAGAGAGAGAAAGAAAGTGAGAGAGACAGAGAGAGAGAGAAAGAGAGAGAGAGATGGAGAGAGAGAGAGAGACAGAGAGAGAGAGAAAGTGAGAGAGACAGAGAGAGAGAGAAAGAGAGAGAGAGAGATGGAGAGAAAGAGAGAGAGAGACAGAGAGAGAAAGAAAGAGAGAGAGAGAGAGACGGAGAGAGAGACAGACAGAGACACAGAGAGAGAGAGAGAGAGAGAGAGAGGGAGAGAGAGAAAGAGAGAGAAAGAGAGAAAGCTCTGACTATTATATCTTATTTGCCCCTTTTCCACCATATTTCTTTTACTGGTTCTGTTCAGGATATCTATCTGCTATCTATGGAACCAGTCCACATATTTTGAGCAGAAGTATTGTAATCGAGGATGCACTATCATTCTGGAGCACAACTGGAGTAAACAGGTGCAGCAAGATTGCAGATTACCTGTGAGATTTTGTACAGTTATTACAGATATATATATATATATATATTTTTTACCCACAACTGTTGTGGGAGACCATTCCCTGCAAGACGTATGGTATATTTTTATCTGTTGATGTAAAACTACAAGTATAAAGGACATTTCTAATTTGTCTTATATACTGTGTATAATGGTTGCACACTACCCCCCCCCCCAATGATTTCTCCGTTGTTGCCCTAGAATATTTAACGCCCACCAATGTCATTATCGTTTGCACTAAAAGACCTGCTATTTTAAGTTTCCAGCTGGAAACCAACTTGTTCTGACCCCAATTATTTTTGGTCGAAATGCCCCGAACATCAAAGTCAGGTGCGTGAACTGGAACGGAACCTGTTCCGTGTTGGAGAAAAAGTGGTAAACCAGGACTCCACAGAGTTTATTCCACGTCAGGATGCAGTCACTTCTTCCATGGTGTCAAACAGCCCTCACACTATAAATAACACTTCCTGACTTCTCGCTCGCACTAAAATTAGCCTAGTATTGAATGCTCCATCACACACACACACACACACACACACACACTGGTCTGAGGTCATATAACTGGCCGTCAGCCCTCTCCTTCAACTCTAGTACCTGCTCATGCTCTGGCCATTTTCCAATAAATGGAGCACAGAGACAGAGGTGTCCTAGCTGTCCAGATGTTTCACAGCAATCTGAAAAGGAGCAACTGAACTGAAGCTCTCATCAAGCCTGTTCACTGTTAACCTCCTAACCTCCACCAGTGCAGGAGAGAGGAGAAGGACAACGGAAGAAAAGAGCCAGGAGTGTGTAATTATGTAACTCCAGCACAGGAGATATTATTAGGAGAGAATGAGAAATAAAAAAGGACAACTGACTATTTCATCTCTGTGTAGCTTGTGTTGCTAAAATAGTACATGGCTGAGCTTTCTGAGTGTTTAATCAGTACTTTATATTTTCTTATTTCCTTAAAATTGCAGGCTAATTCACTGTGTTTTAAACCGAGTAGAAAAAAAATTGCTTGGTTAACTGGAACCAGGGACACCAAGAATGCTACAGATCACCCAAGGTCACAATATGGTGACCTGGTGACAGCGTTCACATGCATACATCACACTTGACCAGTGATCTAAACCTACATAAACCTCCACTCCAAAGGCGATTCCAATAGGTGCAAGACTGCTTTCATCAACTTTAATATTAAGCTGATGTAAGATCAAATTGCGTGATATTTATTGTTGACATACTTCAGTTCTACAATAAAAATGCCATTATCCTGCAATAAATCTTGGGCTAAACTTATTTGTCACATTGTTAGAAAGTCAAGTCAGAGGGCAGGGTCAGCCATGATACAGAGACCCTGGAGAAGAGAAGGTTAAGGGCCTTGCTCAAGGATGCAACAGTGGCTGTGCTGGGGCTTGAACCCTGGACCTTGTGATCAGTAATCCAGATGTTTTTACGGCTGAGCCACTACTGCCACTTTTATTAATATTTATACACGTTTACATCAGTGGTCATAAAGGACTTGTGCAGGTTTCATGCAACACCAGGATCAAATTAAATATATGTGTGAATATGAATTATAGCTTAAACTAAATACATCCAGGAAATGGACCAGGTTAAGCCTCTGTTGTTAAAACATAACAGATCCTAGCTGATGCATGGGCTCAAATGCAAGCATGCCTTCTCCCAAGCGTGGTGAAATTGTAACATTTTCTACTATATCAAGCACTCAGAAGTACTTGGACGAGGAACAGAATTATGTTCTTCAAAGTAAGATGTTAAAGGGTGTTCCATGTATACAAACCTGATGGGCTTTCCTAGACCGCCTGGAATTGCAGACTACCTGACAGACCCGCTGTGCTAAAGACACACCTACTTTACTACAGACACCCCCCCCCAACCCCAATCCTAGCTCTCTAATGAGAAATGGGCAAGTGTTTGTGTTAGCCAATGACAGAGAGGGGCGGCCCTGTTTACATACTGTATATGCTATAAGGACATGGCTGCAGTTTGACTTTACTGGACTCTCTGACATATATTTACCAAAGGACGTCCAATCAGAAACGAATAATGAAATGAACAAAGTCGTACTGTATAGTATAAATATAAATAATATAGTATAAATCAAAATATAATCTAACATCTACTGAAACAACAAAACAGGCCACAATCAACAGTGTTAAGGTTTACCCTAACATACATTTTTTAACATATCACAGAGCACAGATGCTCAAGGTCCAAATTTCTCTGTACACCACACCAGATCAGGTCAAGGGCTCTACTGCTCCAGACTCTTGAATTTTTAACGGTGGCTTGTACATCCACGCCAGAACTGATCGGCAAGCCTGGGGTCTGGGATGCTCCATTTTTCCAGTGCTTGGAACCATTCACAGCCACTTAAGGCCCTCCAGAGCCCTGGCAGCTTTTGAGTGGCCTCTCTGGGTCATCAGAGCCTCTCTAAAAAGAGCTCCTCCACTCACCCAAAAGCTCAGGGCTAGTGGGTCACAGATGGCGCTTCTGGAGATGGCTATAGACCAACCAAGTACTGTACATATTGAGCTGGACCTCCGCTAGCAGAGGGAGATCATTACTGCCGTTTTGCAAAATATTCATCATCATAACAATATTACCATGGATGAATTAGCAAGTCAAATATTCACACAGAGCTCGCGAGCGAACGAGGCTTCAGAGACTACTTTGATCTTTCTGGCAAAAGCAACTTGACGACAGCATTCGATATCACTAAGAAAAAGCAAACACTAAGAAACAGTGGGATTTGCTTCAGAACTGCTTTCCAGCACGCTCGCCTTCATTCCATTTCTCGCTTTTACTGCCTAATACTCAACATATTGTCCAAGCTGCCCAGTAAAAACATAACAGAGATGTCACTTTTAGATGGATGGAGGCCAATAATGAACGTAGCATTAGTAGATCCTCCCTACCTCCACCCAATCATATTCCTTTTTTTTTCCCTTAAACTCCCCAACTGGTACTAACGATGCATGCAATCCCCCTATGGTCCAATTTAATGCTGCCAGTCGATGGATAGCCAGTTTCCTGCTCAGAGAGATCGACTGAAGAAAAAAAAAGCACAAATTTGCTCAGTGCTCCCTGAACAATGAGAGAATTTGATGCAATATTATATAAAAATCAATAATGTGCTTGTAGTGTGCATGTGGGTTTTGTAGGCAGCATCCAGTCTCCATGTGTCGCCCTGTTTCGTCAGAAAACAGGGACTCGTCACTTAACAAAGGTACCAGCAGCTTTCACATCTGCAAGTCAGTTGCTGTGACGAGTCTGACAAGTCAGACGTGTGAGGCTCCGTAAGTGCCTTTTTATTTTAACTTTTAAGGATTTCCATTCTGGCCTTCATTAGTGATTCTGCAGCTTGGTGATAAAGTGGAAGAAAAGAAGCTCTCATGCTTGCACTGAATTTAATGCTACATAGTGCATGACAAAGGAATGCTTTGCTAGTCAAAACGGTGTCCTTACCGTCTTAGCCTCAGGGTCGCAACCCTGTCCCTCATGCACCATTCATTCGAAAACCGCAGGCAGGTGAGAAATCGAATAAAAAATTCAGCAGAAACTATAAAACAGTAAGCAGGGTGTCAGGTAACACACTGCTCACACTGCCAAGGCTATGATTTTAAATCTCCCCCCAATCTGTCCACCATACACTTTTAACAAGGCCCTTAAATGGATGCCAGCTCCTCTTCCAGCTCTTATTGGCAGAGGGAATTGCAGCTAAAGGAATAGACAGGTTGCCTCTCCCAGTCTGGTGGACAGGGCACCAAGACACAATTTCATGCTTTGTGGCCAGTGCACATCAATATCACGCCATAGCCCAGACCCAGGATGGCAGGGAATGGGGATAACTCCCTGCTTCCCTGCTTCTAGGCCACCCAGCCGGTCTCCCAGCATAGGAGCTGTTATAACAAGCGTCTCAGCTTCTGCTATCAAATATTAATCCCGCCCCGGTCTGAAAAATTGAGGTGAAACTGACTTACCATTTTATTATTGATTTCATGAAAATGAATCTCACAGACTTTCTCCACCACATCCTCATTCTCGAAAGTTACAAAGCCAAATCCTGCAGAAGAGGGAAGTGGAAAGACAAGGAAGAGAGAAAAAGAGAGGGAAAAAGAGAGAGGAGAGAAAAAGAAAATCAGGCACATGATTGAAGTGAACTAATACAGGAGCCGTAAATGAACAGGAAAAGCAACAAATATCTGTTGATTGCTAATATTGCATGGTACAGACATAAATGAGTCATTGAGTCATGCAGCAATCTATACTTTATTGGCTCCTAATGATGTGCAAATTATGTATCCAGTACAACGCAGGGGCTCTTTTGCTGTTAAAGAGATGAAGACCTGGGCATTATTAAAATAGCTCTGAATGTGTTCCTCGGAGAGGCAGGAAGCTCAAAGCCCGTTTAATGAGATTCATAGAGCCAACCCTGCATCTGAATCCCATTACTAAATATTTGGTGTTTCTTCGCTGGTGTTTCAATGCATGACACACTATTTTCCATATAGCTAAATGTCTCAGCTAAGAGCTTTCTCAACCATACGAAAAAAAAAAAAACACGGCTCTGAAATCCTACTGTTTCACTAAGGATCTAGTGAATAACAAAAGAGCATTCAAACCTCTGGAGAGTGAGCTAGTCATCATAAAATATTGTGCAAATTGGGAAATAACACTTACATACAGGCCATTGAAGCATTCATAATCACACAAACATAGACAGAAACACACCCACACACCCATCAGTAATAGCTCAGAACCTCCCTTCAACAAGCAGAGACAAAAAAAAAAGAAAGCAAAAAAAAAAAAAGCTTGTGGCACCCTGCTGCATTTAGACGCAACGTCTGGCTTTTCGAAAAAGTGCGAGATAAGCCTGAGGGTCAGCGGGTCAATACGGTTGAGAGAGAACCTAAAACAGGAAGCGGCGGAGCCCTCTTCGTGCCTACTGTGATAAAAGCAGATAAAAAAGCAGGAGGGTTCATAAGAGGGCAGCAGATAAACAATCCTCCGGGCTCGGCTCTGACTCGCCGTGACCTCTGAGTGATTATAAGTACAGTTCTTTTTGTTTGGAGAACATTTACCACTGTATGTGCTCTTTGACTTTATAACCACCAGCCTTTTTGTCTCCCCCAGGGTAAGAATAGAAATTTGTCAAAGATGGACTGGGCACTGTTGAAGTATCTGGAGGTCACCGGATGGTGTACTAATATCCGTGGCATGAGTCAGAGTGTAAATATACAAGCCCTTCGTGTTAGAACACAGTAAAGGTTAACGGCAGTCATTTCTGTACAGACTAGAAGGTGATGTATGGTTATTGCCTTAATGTCACGCGTGCAAATTCCTCCTCTGGATAAGCGGAAGCTCCTTTCCTTTTCCTGCCAGGGTGCGGCAGTGTATCCAGCTGACATCCCCAAAATGACGTGAGTTATGGGAGCCTCTGGCTCGGGTTCTCATGGGCGGATATTGGAGTGCAATTTGCAGCCAATTACCGTGACCTCTCGTCTGACAATGGCTTCCTGTATGAGCCCATTAGGGCATCCTCTCGTTGCCGGAGGCTGATGCTTGGCTGGAGGCTGGACCATGTCCCACTCTGCACTCTTGGCTCTGATGTATAACCCTGGATATGTCCTGTTCTCTTATTCCTTCTCACCTTTCCTGTTAAGCCCTTGGGTGACAGGCATATGGACCTGAGATGCTAGCTCTCTGATGCCTCAATCTCTCTCACTCTCGCTCGCTCTCTATACCTGACGCGTCCACTCTGTTTGACAGATCCGCCTGTCTCAACCCGGCCACCCTGGGGCCATTTCCACATCCACAGCTTTTATACCTTTAAACACTGCAGAGCCAGCCTGCTGCGTTAGCTAATCAGGAAAGATGTCACAGTTTCCTATCTGTGACTGAGGTCGCACTCTCTCAGGGCCTGATTATCTCACCGTATGATCCATTCTTCTTCCTTTGTTCTTGGTTACAATATGCAGGCGTATTGCTGGAATCGCAATAACCATATATTTTTTTTAAAAACGGGGAGAATGAATAACAATTTAATGACAGAGTTGGCCTTGAGTTTTTTGGGGTTTTTTCAGGAGATGTACGAGTTTAAATCAGACTATAAGTGCCTTTTCTTAAAACCAGTCTGGGGAAAATGTCCCTCTTCTGCTAGGAGACATTTACATGTGTCTGCAGCTCGTCCCTTGATGGGACTGCCTTTGAAATCATGAGAAGCAGTTAGTTTTCCATCTTGGGCCTCCATACCCTTATCAGTCGCCCAACGACCACTTCTGACAACCAACAAATCAGCTGTCAGGAGCAATTTCTCACCAGACTGGAGGGAGGAAGCGGGAGAAGGGCGGTGGGGGCTGCCGGGTGCTGCTGTACCTGCTGTACCCTATATGCTAGATGCCTGTCGCACGGCACAAAGACAACTGAAATCACACACCTTACAAACAGAATCCCCGAGATCCGTTTGTATACGTTGAAATAAAAATAATCTATATAGATTAGTCATTATATTATATTATAACATTATATTACATTATATTATATTACATTATATTATATTCTTTTTAAGTCATAAAGAAAAAGCTCGGGTACTATTTATATGTATTAACATGAGACAATATTTATACACTAAAGTGCCAGAAAAACTGGTACTACTGGTACCAGTCTAATTCTTTGCAGGAGCATACGACTGCATGAATACGATGGGGCATATACACCACGACCTTGTGGAAAATTTTGTTGAAAATAAACACCATATTTTTTACAGAAAGCTTCACAATTCTGAGATCTGGTGACTTCGGTGGGAACTCAAACGAGCGCTCCTCTAACTGCAATCTGGCACCTCTAGACGTGTATGGTGGTGCATTGTCATGTTGGAAGAGGCCAAACTCATCAGAATAAACACAGGACATGAACAGGTGTAATTCGTCAAAAAGGAGGCGCACACAGCGTTCACCTGTCAGTGATGACGGGGGTCCCATGCAATGCCAAAAGAACAAATCCCATACCATTATGAAGCTTCCATAGTTGTCTATCACGTTATATATGCACTGGCGAACACAACCGTGCATAGATGATGCTGCTATGTATTTTGCATGGGCTTGTCTGTACCAGTTCTTCATTGTATACATCTGATAAATAAAGCACTGCTGTTTAACTGTGCATCACAGCTCAAATGCATCATAGCTCAAGCTATTCAGAACAGTTCCCTCCATGCTCTGTCTTAATTAGCCCACTCAGATTGTATAAAACCGTGTGTGTGAAGGATCAGGTAACGATCTCTCTGGCCATCTGTGTCAGGGTTCAGGGCGGTACTGGAGCTGGCAGCCAATCCAAAGCACTCCGGGCTGCTTAATGACAAGGCTGACTAGCGCAGTGGCTAACAGAATCTCTTAATGAAGAATGCGATATGCTGAGGTCTCTCTATAGCCCCGGCAAAGTCAGACGAAGGAGAGGGCACAACAGAACAAAACAACATCTGCTTCTGCATGTCGGCAGCATGGAGATCGTCAGGTTTTCTCTCTGTAACCCCCAAAAGGATCATTCCATTCATTTAGCCATCCATGTGAACCAGGCAAGCTGTTTGCAGGGGTCTGAAACCATTTCTGCCATATTCAACCACAGCGACAGGGTGATGGTGAAACATCACATGAGAAGTCTGTGCATTTAAGGGGGTGGGGTGGGGGGTGTTTATTTCTGTAGTCTATTTTCCCTCCTTAAACTTTTTTTTTTACCCCGAGATCCCTCAATGACAACATGTGGATTTCCAATCTCGGGCAGGATAATAAGTGTTAGTGGCTATTACAGAGGTGTCTGGGCCGCATCTCACACTTATTAAGCAGCGAGCGAGGCAGGCCTGGTCTCCGCAGACGCACAGACATTCACAGCCTCTTACAAAACAAAGAGCCTCCGCCACGCTTAATGCCAGTCCCCCTCGGAGCCCAGCACAAATAAAATTAAAATGCTAAATCAATGAGTCTTCCACTGACCTTTGCTTAAACAGCTGAGGGTGCCCGGAGCAGTTCGATGTATTTGAAGGGAAGAGGTACACAACCAAATCAGATATTATTACCAATGCGGCATATCCTTCCCAGAGGAGAGATGGGACATAGATTGCATGTTGCATATTAAACAAGGAAAAAGCTGCGGTTTCCGGATGAATGCCTGCAGTCTTTCTCAAACATGTGCACACACACTTTCAGGTGCACAAACCACATCTACACAATCCACAAAGTGAGTATGATTATTAAAATCTCTTTTAGTATGCAAGCATGACTTTTCTCTTTTTTTTCGTTCTGCTTTTATTTTTCTGTTAATAATATCAGTCCAGGTCAAATTTCTACTATCTACATATACACAACAGTATACAAATACAAAGTGTCAGGGCAACCTGAGCCACATGACCAGCATTAGTGCCTCTTGGTGTAGATTTTACAAGTCTTTGAATCTGTACTGGGAATAGTCAGAGCCCAGTGCAAACCCAGAGGCTTTCGCAATTCAAGTACGACTCAATTTACAAGGTTTTCCTAGATAGATCTGACGTGTACATATATATGTGTGTGTATGTATGCAGATTGCATCCTATTCCTGTTTCTATGCTCTTTTATATTTTAAGTATTGTACTAAAAACAGTTCTGGGCAAAAGTCTTAGGCACCCTATATTGTGTTTAGTACAAGTTTTGTTATATATATATTTTTTTAATGAATTCTGCATTTTTGAATATCATTGTTATTATTATTACTATTATTACTATTATTACATTTATTTATTTATTTATTTTATTATTATTATTATTATTATTATTATTATTATTATTTAATAATAATAATAATTATTATTATTATTATTATTCTCAATAACAACAACAACAATAATAATAATAATAATAATAATAATAATAATAATTAGTTAGTTTTAGTAATTTTAAGACATTTTTTATGAATTCTGCATTTTTGAGTCAGTACA
>JAOVVF010000048.1:15398844-15410224 GCA_028565595.1 Duopalatinus emarginatus
ATAATAATTAGTTAGTTTTAGTAATTTTAAGACATTTTTTATGAATTCTGCATTTTTGAGTCAGTACAGAAATATCATTGTTATTATTATTATTATTATTATTACTATCATCATTAATAACAAAAAGAATAATAATAATAATAATAATAATAATAATAATAATAATAAAAGCAATCTATTAAATAAGATATTAAAAAACATAATGAAGGAAGAAGTAAGTGTGACAGTCAGTCCCTCCAGAAAAACTGTTACAGATTTTCCAACACATACATATATATATATATACTGACCATATCAACCAGCAAGTTGGATATTAGTGTCTGATAATGGCAGTAATGTTAATGTACTGAAGAGAACAAGACCGTTCTTCTGAGATACCCTAGATATTCTCTCAACTGATGATGGTGGACAAGAGTGCTGTCCAGTATGTCAATCCAGAATTTCTCACTGGAGTTCATTGTGGCTGAGATCTTTTGACTATGGCAGCATAGTCGTTTTCACACTCATCAAACCATTCAGTACTTTGTGGATTGAGGGTGGAAGAGTTGAAGAGAGGCCGCTCCCTTCAAGATAGAAATGTCAGTCAGAAGAACTTTCTATTGATTTACAGTGGATGTAAACCAGGCCATCAGAATGCCCTCACAGCATGACAGATCCATTGTATTTTTTTTTCCAGCAAAATCAAAAAGGCAGTGTTGCTTAATCTCTTCCCTACTCTGATAAATGAGCCCATAGTATCATCCATTAATAACAAGTGCAGAAAGTAGCACAAAAAAACCTGTCAATGCACCTCGTTTTTTTCATCCTCCCAAATATCTCCACAAGCGCTCTCTTGTACTAGCGTGTGATGGGCGACTCGCTATTGTTCAGCCTCGAGAAATCTTCAAGGAACACTGAGAATGATCCTTAAGTGTCAATAAATAGATTGGCATGCATTGATGGGAGTTTGTGGCCTTATTTACACATCCTCTTAATCAAAAAGGAGATGGGAGGAGAGAAAAATAGCCTCTCTGTAAGCTCTTTGGAACTAGGAACCTTTGTAAAGTAAATGAGAGTAGACAGCGTAATCGATTGTAGTAGCAGCCATCCCGCTACATTATAATGACTTGGATGAGAGGCGCCTTGGAGAGAAACAAGCCAGAAACAGAGGTGTAAAAGAGAATATCTAAAAGTTTCTGGTAAGGAATATGGTTACCGACAGGCACTCTATAAATCTTCTGTTTTTGTGTGTGAGTGGGTGCAGAAGTGGTTTTATATCTTGTGGGGACCAAAAAGATTAAAATATCTACTATACATTAAAGTGCCATAAAAAGTGAAAAATATAAGCTTATGCAAAATACCTAAGCTGGTGGTAGCTCCATAATGGTATGGGGTTTGTTTAGCTGGCATTTCATGGTACCCCTGGTGCAAGTCCAAACAAGTAGTTACACCCGTTCATGTCCTGCATTCATTCATATGAGTTTTTGCCTCTTCCAGTTGGACAATGTGCCACACACGTCTAAAGACACCAAATTATGGTTAGAGGAACACTCATCTGAGTTTTGCCACCAGTCACCAAAGTCACCAGACCTCATGACATCTGGGAAGCCATGCAACATGTGGGTGAAACACAAGTGTGGACTGTTCTGTAGAAAGGTTTTTGGCTACAGAATATTTCCACAAGCTTGTAGGGGTGCATGTTCCATGGGGGACCAACCAAACACTAGACTGGCACACAGAAACGTAGTGGTTTTATTTATTACTGTTGTTAAATTTGAAATAAATAAAATAAATAAAAGTGACTTGTAACTACTAGGGTTAGAGTTAGAATTTAGTTAATTCTAGTGGTCTAGTGGCCTAGTGGTTAGGGAACTGGTCTCATGACCGGAAGGTCGTGGGTTCGATCCCC
Organism: Duopalatinus emarginatus; assembly: GCA_028565595.1. NCBI lineage: Eukaryota > Metazoa > Chordata > Actinopteri > Siluriformes > Pimelodidae > Duopalatinus > Duopalatinus emarginatus. The sequence goes on from JAOVVF010000048.1 coordinate 15,400,733, forward strand.
ACCCAGGGCAAGACACGACTGAGGTGCCCTTGAGCAAGGCACCCAACTCCCCTAACTGCTCCCCGGGTGCTGTGGTTTGGGGCTGCCCCCTGCTCCGGGCAACTGTGTTCACTTAAATGCGGAGGTCACATTCCTTCTGTGTGCAAGCACAGTAAGGCAAAATAGTTCACTTTCATTCATTCTAATTAGTTAGAGTTTAGTTAATAATAATTAATTAGCTGCATTAATAATTACGTCAGTGGAAAGTCCTTACAAGAATAGCAAGGCAAACCTGTGTGTGTGTGTGTGTGTGTGTGTGTGTGTGTGTGAAACATACTGAAGCACAGTTTGAAGCTTTTCAGTTGTGTACTGTAAAACCGTTTGAGTTTCCTAAACAATACAACACCTCTTTTATAAGTAAAAGTTTCTACTAAGAGGTAAAAAAAAATATCAAAGCTGTTTTGAATTCTTCGCTGACTGTTTCCAATGAGGACAGAATCTTCACTAAGCCTTTTATCGAATCTACAGTGATGGTTCAAAGAGCTTTAAACTCCAGGAAGCATATACACTTCCTCCGCTGATCAATCGGCATGCTTTACCGAATGCTGTGGTTGCTGGGGCCTCTGCAGAGTTTTAGTTTCCGAAAAGGTGGTTTGCAGAATCAGAAACACACACATCACACCATTAATACCATGGATGTAGTTCACTAGCCCTAAATCACACTTCACAAGGAGAACTCCATTACTCCTATCATCTGTGCTGCTATTCAGCTTTAAAACCTTGAACTCACAGGCAGTAAAAAGCTACGAGTGAAAACCGGAGTGGACACGTCCTGTATGAGGACACAAATTTTAATAAAAATAATAGTAGTGACAATGACGTGTCCTTCGTCTCACACACACCGATGGTGGATTTATGGTAATATTAGACGGCCCCGAAGCCACCTAAAAAACCCCAACCAGCAACATTTCAGAGGAAGCCATTCGTTCCTAATGGCTAATCATCTAACTCCATCCTCCCTCATTAAAGAAGATAGATGATGAGAAAGGTGCTAAGTGTGCACAGTCAGCAGCGTCCATCTGCAGAAAAAAAAAAAAAAGAGCGCAGCTACAAGGTTAAGATTGAGGAACTCTGAGCACACAGATAAGGGAATCCCTCAGGTCTTGGCTGTAATATACCAATATACACTTCAGATGGTCTACTGCAGAAGGGATTATACTTTTAAACGTTTAATGCTTTTTTTATTATGATGATGCTGATTATGCTTAGGATTGTGCTTGTGTGCTTATGCATCGTTTTGTTTCATTTACTAGTCACATGATTCAATCAATATGCAAGTTCATACAGTATTTAACCCATCCTTGCCATGAAACACACACACACACACACTAGTGAAGTGAGCACACGTGCTCGGAGCAGTGGACAACCATTTCCATGGCACCCAGGGAGTAGTTGGGAGTTCAAGGACACTTTAGTCGGAATTGGGGATTCCATTCCGGTCAGGAGGCTGGTTCCTTAACTGCCCGCAAAAATGATCAGCAATAACTGATGGAATCTAATCAAATTCAGAATTAGTATTTCTTTGTATGGTCCCCCTTCACTTTAATGAAACCCTGCTCTGAAACCAGTTGGTAGTGCAACAAGCCATGATAAAAATATTATATTAGATACATGTAAGATTCATGGAGTGCTGTCTAAATACATGCTTTAATGGATGGGATAAGACTCTGAGCTTTTGTACTGAATATATTTATATAGTGACCTAGAAATAGAAAATATAAATAGTGCAGAATCTTAAATATTAAATAATCGGCATGATACTGAACATTTGTTTTAAACTCTTTAAAATTCAAAATCTTTTTTTTTTTATTTACAATTTTAAATAAAAAGTAATCATCCCATAGTGAACTGTATATGACAAATAAACCAAAACATACATTGTTTTCTACATGCATTCATCTCAAAGCAAGGATTCTTATTTACTTTAGTGAGTTACAATTCCAGAATAAGCTCAGTATAATTCAAATGTCCACTAATTCCACTAATTTAAAGTTTAAAACTAATTCAGTAACTCCTGTGATGAAGAAACCAACAGAAAGAGACCATCAACCACCAGCCCAAATAAACACAAAACATTTTAAACATTTTAAACTGAGCCACATTTCCATATAGCATTTACCTCATTCTTGTCTTTAACTATAGGAAAGACGAGCTGATTGTGTCCGTGGCCATGCATTCAGCTCTGACAGGCCCGGTAATGGAGCACCATATGGGAGGGAACTTTGAGCACGATGCATTCTGACAGTTCTTTGTTTCATAATCCATAAACTCCACGCAGGCTGCTGTCTTCTCACAGGCGCTGGAGCAACAAGTCCAATTTCACCCTTCTCCTCTGCAAAGGCTAATGTGATTACGCTAGCATCAAAACAATTTGGGCCTTAATTACAGAAGACACATCAAGGCGAGAGCCATGATAGGAATTTCTCAAAGGAAGCAATTGGCATGACAAATTAAGAGAGGGTGGAAAAAATCTTTCTTTTTTTTTTTTCATAACATGATGTTTGATGCATAAATACGGTTGCTGGCAGCAGAGGCTTAGATGGTGCATCCTCTAATTCTGGTGTTTATCATTCATACGAAAAAAAACCCCCACAGAATGTGTATTATTTACTCTCCACTAATTGTTCAGCTCTTATTTTCAGGTCCTTGTCAAAGCCCAGCTAAAGAAATATGAGGCAGAGCTCCATAACCCAGGGGATGGGTTAAAGTTCACTCACAATGCTGATACTTTCTCTGTGTTACTGAAACCTCTTTTCTTCCTTAACTAATCCCCAGCAGTGTAAATGACCATAAAGAGACAGAGCTGGGCTTTAATCTGCTGCTGAATAATGCATCCTGATCTTTTCGCACCCCATCTCTTTTAGGCCTCACACGGGGCCACAAGACCTCGATCATTAGGTCTAATTAGCCATTCCAAACTCCCAGCAGTCAACTTCTCAACAGATAAACCAATAGATCTCATTACCCAACTCCTCATTTGTTGGGCTTTTTATGACTTTGGAATTGTAATGTTCAAGTAGCTGTCCTTGAGATGCACACGAGAGCTGATAAAGAGTGAAAGACACGGTAACTAGGCTGCCGAAGCCTGGAGGATCTCCGGTAACACACATTCGTATACATGTGTAGGTCTAAATAAAAGCAAATGTGCAAATGGTACAAAACTATAATGATATACCAGCATATAGGGCAGACAAAGGAACCAGTCTCGGGAAAGGAAAGTGTCGCTGCAGACAACAAGACTCGACTGGTTGCCCACCGCTCAAGGTATATTTGCTCACTGCCTCCTAGTGTGTGTTAACTAGTGTGTATATGTGGGGGGGATTGCCTAGTGGTTAGGGAATCGGTCTCGTGACCGGAAGGTCGCAAGTTCAATCCCCACCTACGGCAAGACTGAGGTGCCCTTGAGCAAGGCACCTAACTCCTCTAACTGCTCCCCGGACGCCGTGGTTTGGGGCTGCCCCCCCGCTCCGGGCAAGTGTGTTCACTGGTGTGTGTGTGTGTGTGTTTCACTGCACGGATGGGTTAAATACGGAGGTCACATTCCTTCTGTGTGAAAAACACAGTAAGGCAAAATAGGTCACTTTCATTCATTCATTATGTGTGTATATTCAGTCAAATGCGGAGATCAATTCCACTGCACAGTGGTCAAGTAGTAGTAGTAGTAGAACTTTTACTAGTATATCTATTATATAGAAATTATAACCCAGCCGATGTTTAGTAGAAACATCAAAAATATTGTCACAGAACTGAGCAACAATGGAAAAAAAACACATGAACCATTATGCTTTTCTATAGCATCAGATGTGTGTAAATTATTAGCCTGAAGGAAGCTGATTGGAAAAAAGAGAATGGTTTTTTGTTTTTTTTTTATCTTACACATAGATTTCTGATTTTATTTACCCTCTCGGGTCCTAAAAATAACTGAATGAAAAAATTTTTTTTTCTTCCTTTGTCAAATTCAAAACAGACGTCATCTGTTCAGAGCCTGTGGCTACATGAAGAATGGTAAAAATGAAGTGAAAGAAAACATCAAATTAAACTGATGTGTCTTGTTTATATGTGTGTCACCATTCCGTCATGTTGTCTGGATCTCTGTAAAAGAGGAACTGTATACATCTGGACTCAACACACAATTCATATGTAAAAAAAAAATTTGTGTTGAAGAATTTGTGACATTGGTATTTTTTTGTATAGTATTATAAAATAAGAATCCCTTATGTGTTAGGATTTCAAGATGGCTGGATAAGAAACGAAACATACCCCGCGCTCTCATAAGTGTCATTGTGCAAACATCAGAAGCACGTGGGCAGAACGGCTCTGCTCACACCTACATCCCCACTTGTGTGTGTTCAGGGATCTATTCTGTCCAGGCTTGAGTATGTAGGTCACCTAGCAGCACTGGGCCATCAATTTCACTGTCCTACTTAAACAGACACACACTGTGCACTTGAAAAAAAGTGGGAATTTTTCACTCCAAGAGAAACCCCTTCACCCCAGCTTCCCTCCATCTACCCAATATTTCATCCTGCGGGTTGAGAAATTGGTGCACAGTGGTAACGCGATTCAAAAATGGCAAAAGGCAACAAAATAAAGCAACAACCTAATAATCCATGGTGGAGGAGCTGAATTGTTGTGATAAGGAAGACTTTGTGTAGACAAATCCAATTTAGAGTGTTCATACTAATATATAAATATATGTATTTAAAAAAAGAATCCGAGCTGTAATCTTTTCCATAAAAAAAGTCCCTTCAAAGACTAAATCCATCTGTCCTGCCCTTAGCAAGTTCTGTTTCAGTTAATCTGTTCCTCACAATGTTTGTGACAAAATAAGCATGCATCTGGTAAAACTGATAGAGTCCATTTTTATAGGAACGGTTTTAAACAGAACAAGAACAGAAAGTGGGTTCAAAAAGTCTCGCACTTTGGGTGCACTCACACTAGGCAATCCGTAATATTCCCACAAAATCTTTGACCCCCAAAATCTAGTTTGTTTGAATAGTGTGATCACTCTTTACTGTGACCAGACCGCTTGAAGAGGTGTGGCCGTGCATGGTTCAGTTGGACTCAGGCGTCATGAAGGAATGAAAGTGAACTATTTTGCCTTACTGTGTTTGCACACAGAAGGATATGACCTCCGCATTTAACCCAGGGCAGTGAACACGGAGCAGGGGGCAGCCCCAAACCACGGCACCCGTGGAGCAGTTAGGGGAGTTAGGTGCCTTGCTCAAGGGCACCTCAGTCGTGTCTTGCCCTGGGTGGGGATCGAACCCGCAAGACCAGTTCCCTAACCACTAGGCCACGGCTGCCCCTATATGTGTTTGCTCACAAGAACTCACAAGGACTCTAAGGATAAAGCTTAAAAATCTTCTGACGTGTGCAGCATGAGTAGCCGAAAAATGTAATCTAAATAATAAATTGGCATAATATATCTGAAATCTAGGTGTATGATAGGGCTGTGTGTCAGCGTGCCCAAAACGACTCCAAAAAAGCCACAAAGCAAGAGTAACCATTACGTCAGTTGTGCTGTGTAATCACGCCTTCTTTCCAACACCAAAAGTCGCACTGTGATGATGTAAGCGTGCTCAGGCCCAGAACGTAAAAGCGTAATGTGAGTGCAGGCCAGCAGGGGAATGGGCAGGGGATACAATCGAGCCTGGGTATGGTACAAGGCAACGAACCTATCGTGAGTGAGTTTTTCCTATTTTGAGTTTTTTTTCCTTTTTAAATTAAAGAGAGATTTAATGCTATTGTGTACGCACACTCTAATATCACAGGACTACAAAATGACAACATGATTAAAACATACTGACTTCAAACCTGAATCAGTCAATCAAAAACAATATAATGGGTTGAAACCTGTAATTGAGATTATGCTAGTAATTGGGATTTGGATTTTAGAAGGAATTAATCAGAGTAAAGAAAAATGCAAATGCAAACTAATTGCATCAAAGGAATCAATCAAGGCAACAAGTTTGCATGATGCTTTCAAGTTCACTTTTACATTTGCATTGTAGCCTCCTCAGGGGTAATCATACACTACATTAAGCGCATAAAATCCACATATGACTGAAGGAGCATGACAGATTCAAATCAAACGATCAAACATGTTTACACACCGAGACAGTGACGAGACAGACGGAGGGAGAGAGAGAGAGAGAGAGAGAGAGAGAGAGAGAGAGAGAGAGACAGAGAGACTCATAACGTCTTTTAGAGAGGAATGCAACTGATAGAATGTAATTGAGCCACTCGCTATGACTCGGTCCAGACTTTTAATGTTTCAGCACATATGGTACATTCAAAGAGATCAACGATTAACTCTTGCCTAATTAACAACACACACACACAGAAGGTGCAGACAGTTTCCCCGACACACGTCGCCTCCTGCATCCTCTTGCAGACCCGACATATGTTTCGGATTTATGCATATCTTCATCAAAACAAATAAGGCGACGTGCATATCCAGAAGCAATACATCAGAGGGTAAAATGTATCCGGAGCAAAAATAAATAAATAAATAAAAAGGGGGTTTGTTTTTCTCATATGGAGAAAAATATTACACCCATGGATTTATCAAATAATTAATAAACAACAGCCTCATTTGAAGAAATATTTTTCCATCACTTTAATCACAATTATTATAATCATCCTTATTTACTTGTTTATTTCTCCCTCCATGACATCAAGTTGTAGCATATCTAAAAAAAAGAAAAAAAAAGCCTTACTGAATCTGCAAACACAGACAGTGTAGTTAATACCGTGAGAGACTAAAGGCTAACAGGCGGCAGACGTTCCCATCAGCATATGCTGCCTATGCGCCGTGCCCCGTTCACGGCCTCCTTAGCACAATTTGAAATTTTATTAAGTGCAACATAATTGCTTGTATAATCAAATGTGGAAATGTACATTACAGAGCCATTCCAGCACATCTCCACTCTTTTAATCACTAGGCCTGGGATGGCGCCAAGGTGAATTAGCAGAAATTAAAAGCTCTGGTGCGCGTTCTGCTTCCTGCTGTCTTTCTGCACCTCGGTCGGCTTTGCTGCTTTCTCTTCCTTTATGCCAAGGAGAATATTGAAGAGCACGTGAAGATTTAAGAGCGCTGTGACTAACGGACGACTGCAGCCAGGAGGCAGCATTAGGCAGAGGTGGGAGAGGAGATGGGCTGCCTTTCAGGAATATTCAGAGAAAGATCAAGCCAGAGATAGTATTTCCATGCAGAGAAAACACAGGAGAGGTAAACAGATGACCAGAGCAGAAATAAAAATGTGGTTTAAACTCTCCTGTGGTGCTGCAGGCGTCTATGATGGTAAATAAATAGAGTGAGAATGTGACTTTGGAGAATATAATAAAATGTGGCATGAGAGAGATGTACATCATTTAAAAAAGCACACTTTTAGCTAGGAATAGAATTAGAAAGGTTGATAGAAGAGGGACTTTTCTTATGTGTCATAACTTAAAAGTACATAATTTTAAGCTCTTTATTATGTTTAATGAATGTATATTTATTATTTATTTAGTTAGCTTGCACATCTCCATCTATACATATATATATATATATATATATATGCTCCACCAGCTCAACGGACCGTGTTCACATTTGCACTTTAACTATCTTGAACTTGGAGGTGTAGGCTCCCAGTTTGCACAACACAGCTATATAGAATATTATTTGCACATCCTGCTACTCTACGGACTACATCTTCATCCACAGTTATAGTCCATATATCATGCCAGCTGTTTGTTAACTTTGCGCTATGTACATTGTGTTTATTTATTGTAATTTTTGTATTAATTATCTAAATTTCTAGTTTTCTTTCTATTATTTACTTTTGTATTATTCTTAATTCTTTATCACTGCACTGGAGACATAGCCTAACAGTGTCTTGTTATACTGTACAACCCTGTATTGGTATGACATTCAGATTGGACTTAAATTAAATTACAAAACTGAATTTAATTTATTTATGTCTTCTTTTATTTATCTGTGTCTGCATTTTTTTAAACGACTATTTTAAACGGTTAATTAGTTTAGTCTTAATCACTGTACACTGTAAATATGACAGAAATCTAAATAAATGTATAAAGTAAAAAAATATATATTTATTTCAGGAGATAAAACCTATGGAGAAAAGAGTATTTAAAGCACAAATTCGTGTTTTACATTTAGGATCACTGTCCTTTTAGAAGATTTAACCTGGACCTAAAATCAAGCTTTTGACCTAGTCGTCTCGGTCCCCTGACCTGGACACCACTGAGAAAGTCTGGGGTGAGCTGGAGCAAATGCACAGGATATTCATGACTGGAGATATTCTGTATCAGAATATCAGATATCCCCGATTCCCTGTACTATAGAAGAACATGTATTGCTTTTAGGTTTGCAGTGGAAGGTTGTACACAGTATTAAACACAGGGGTGCCAATAATATATGACAGATTTTTATCTTAAAACATTTGGTTTGAATAAACTCTTGAAATGAAAGGTTTAGATTCACCTATACATTAAGGAGCTGAATGTACAGTACGCTCTATGGTATAGTATGGTGTATTTGTTACATTGTAGTGCACTTTATTTTATTTTTAACAAAATGGTCTTAAACCTCTTTCTCAGTGCTGTGCTATGTGCACTAGGTGTAGTCCTGTGTATATTCCTGCGTACAAATATATATGTACACAGTTTCAATTTGGCAGTTCTGGTTGTCAAGTAACATATCGCTAATATTTAAAAAAATAAAAATTCTAAGATGAAAAAAAAATACATGGGAATCGTTTTTTTCATGTTTTTTTCATATAACAAGGTGTTGAGATATTTGAATGTAGGTTCAGTTGTAATGTGGCTTTGTATGAACATTTTGGTGTTACATAAATGGACAGTGAAATTGCTATTTGTGCTCAGTGTGAGTAGTTTTATACAAAATAATCCATTACTGCCTCAGAGATAAATTATAACCATTAAACAGGCGCAAAAAATGCTACAGCTAGTAAAAACAGACAAGGAAAAATTATCAAAGCCTACACAGCTATTAGTTTAAGGCTGGTAATTCAGCCTCCGATCGATATTTTGAGATACTGTGAACAGGAGGGAAAGGAAAAGGCTAAAGACTAGCTTTTTAAAACCGCATTTTAGCTTGAGGTGTTTTATCCCTCTTTAATTGCCATTTGAGATAGGTCTGATCAATCTGATGGCCAGAATTCCAGCTGTGTGCTACTATTAGCCAACCTTTGAAGATGCACTCTGAGGAGGTCTCACAGTCGGCCCACATGCCTCTAATTCATCTAAAGGTTATTCAGATAGACCAGGCAGTAGATGGCCACGGAAATGCCTTTTTTTTTCCTACATGGTCTTTCTTCTTTTGTGGTGGCCTTGCTCAGGGCTTATTAAGAAGGCAATGAGATAGACGGGAATTTCTGCAGCCAGCACCAGGCATTGTAGCAACGGCTATCAACCAAACACCAA
>JAOVVF010000048.1:15466677-15486189 GCA_028565595.1 Duopalatinus emarginatus
AGAGAGAGAAACCCCCTCTGAGCTCTGGGGAGCACTCGTCTAACAAGGCCTCTCTGATCCCTCTGCTCTCCCTTAAATCAGCCCTCACCCAGAACCCCAGTGCGCTCCCTCTCTCCGTGCTACGTCTCTTTCTTCCACTTCTCTCCCTCCCACTCCCTCTATTAAAGCAGCAACACAGCGTTCGACTACTACATATGAAATGCACTGTCATCTAACCGCTGACTGACTGTAGAGATCAAATGGAACAACGTGAAAGGTGTAAAAACAGTCCATTTCATGTCAGGAGCATCATGGGACACGGAGTGCATCAGGCGTCGTTGTTCTCTTACTGCTGCTGCATTAACTTGCATTGCATCACTCAGTGAAAGGAAAAAAAATCTAATGATGTACCACCAGTTGTCTGACTAATACAACAATCTCATCTAGAGATATAGGCACTTGTGCTTTGACAGCGTCTTATTGGGCCCTGAGGCAGCCAGAGTTGAGCGCTGCCCATCTCTCAGAGGACTGCTCTGCTCATCACGGCATGCCCAGCCATTTTCTCTCTACTTCTTTTTTTTTCCGCTGTCATTATGTGCACATGAATTTAATGGGAAAGAAAGAACAAAGTATAGGCATTTCAGGCCATGACTCAGAGTACAATCACACTCGCACTCTGATGGCCTCTTAATCTTTATTACCGGCCTGGACTTCATAGCGAACTATTGTTGCACTCGAGATGAGTTCCTCCATGGTGAAATGTATTGCGGGAGACACACCAGGGCCTCGGAGGGTCTATTCAGTGCAAGAGTAAAATCCTCAACATGTCTTAACTGATATGATGTTTTTGGATAGTAAAAGAAGCAGGCAGAATTTTAGTGAAAGTTTTAAAGGTGCAATAGTCGATTTTTTTTATTACTTGAACCAATATCCTAAAATATACACACACTATCCACTTTAATAGGAACACCTGTGCACCTGTTTATTTCTATAGTTATCCAATCAGCCAATCATACAACAGCAGCAGAATGTATAAACACATGTCGATACAGGTGAAGAGCTTCAGATCACCTACTGTTCATGTCAATCATCAGAATGTGATCTCGATGAATTAAACCACAGCATTGTTTCACAGTGTTTTGACTATTTCAAACATTTAACATGAATTTCGTGGTGGTGCAAAAAAAATTTAATCATATTAGCGGAGATCTACAGACTGAAACGGGTTGTTAATGTGAGAGATCAGAAATGTATAAAGGTGAAAATGAGGTAGTGAGTGAAGAATTTGACCTTCACAATAGGCCCATCCGTGCTGTCACACAGTCACACACAGGGGGCAGCAAACACACTTGCGCGGAGCAGGGTACAGCCCCTATTCACAATGCCCAGTCAGGGGTTAAGTGCCTTTCTCAAGAGCACATCAGTCATGTCTTGTCAGTTCGACAGGATTGAACCAGCAACCAGACGGGTCCCCTAGCCTTGACTGACAGCTACGTGGTAATGGAGCGGATGAGCCACAACAGCAGAAGACCACATCAGGTTCCCCTCCTGTATAAGAATCCGTAGCTATCATGGGCACAGACTCACTAAAACCAGACAGTTGAAGTCGTCTACTGCTACAGCCCAGATGCTTTTCTGCTCACCACGGTTTTGTAAAGTGTTTAAATTATTTAAATTACTATACACTTATTGTCAGCTCAGTCATCAACAAGCTGTTTCGGACTGCAGACCCTCTGCTGAGCCAAGGTGCTAAGACAGTGAATGAGTGGGTGAATGAGGGGGTTATAGTATGTCATCTGTTACAGAATGTACATGATGAACAAAAAGCAATGGATAAAACACTATATAAATATGGATGTATGGACCAGAATGTACAGGGTATGAAAAATACAAAGGCCGAGCGCTGAAAGTATTTCCTTTAGCCATCAACTGTATATATTGATTAGCTCTAAACATCCCAGCTGGCGCTGTATGAAAAAATCGTATTTCAACTCTGACGGCTTTGTATTATTTTTGAATATTTCAATGCAACAATATCACAGAGAGAAATGCCCTTACAAATCAACAGCCAGCAAAATAAACATGAGTTATGCCTATACTGCACACACACACACACACACACACACAGACAAATGGCCACTATGTCACAGTGTGAGAAATCCCACAGTTGCACACAGACTCATTTATCCGTGTGTATGTGTGCATGCCTTCATGTAAAACCCAGAAAATCCAGGACAGTCATTTCTTTATGATTAGAAATGCATTATTATTAAGATCTGAATATATGGCTGTTCACGTATGTGTGTAAGAAAGAAAATAATCCTGCACCAGTGTGACTGAATATAACAGATACATACTTTAAGAAAGATACTTCTGAGAGAGTTACAATGGTGGGGGGCAGCTGTGGGCTTGTGGTTAAGAAACCAGCCTTGTTATCGGAAGATCCTCGGTTTGGTTCCTGCACCGACAAGACGCGGCTCAACTACCCATGAGCGAGGCACCTAACCCTCAATTGCTACCCGTGTGCCGTGGACAAGGCTCCTAAAAAGCTGTGGGCATGTGTGTTCACTACCTAGTGTGTGCTTTACTGCATGGATAGGTTAAATGCAGAGGTCAGATTTCTCTGTGTGCATGCACAGTGGCCAGTGAGTCACTTCAGATGCATTTAAGCTGATCTAACGTGTAAATAAATGCATCTTAGGCCTCCTTAAAATGGCTTTCAGTGTCTCCTGGGTTTCTTCAACTGTTCATTTTTATATGTATAATCGCAGTGTGGAAAGATTATCCTGAAATGGTCAAGTGTTAATCAGCTCTTTAAATCGAAATCACTACAACAATAAAGTCATTCACAATCTAAATTCACCAAGCACCTTCACAGCACAGATGACTGCCATTTAGTGATGCACTGGTGATATGACACCTAAACAGAGTAGGTATGTGGTAAATCTTAGCATAATGCAGCTCTGCATCATTTTGAGCTCCACAGACACACACTGGCACTTCTTCCAGTCATAGAGCCACATTTTATTTGTCCTAATTGAATAGGTAGTGTCTTTTGGATTTGTTTCTTCAAAGGCAAAGGCCTGTTTCTTCTAAAGGCTGCTCCCGGTCTTGGGGTCGCCACAGCGGATCAAATCCGCATTTGATCCGCATTTAGAAAACAACACAGGTTTTACACAGAATGGCCTTTCTGATGCAGCCCTTCTATTAACGGGGCTTGAAACTGGCCAAGAGGATTAAGGACCTACGTTAAGGGTCCAACAGCAGCGGCGTAGAGGTGCCAGGACTCAGACCCCCGACCTTCCAATCAGCAACCCAAGCGGCCTAACCTTCTGAGTGGAAAATGTTCACTAAATTCATGTGAGCAGTTGAGCCGCCACTGGCCCAGACTGGACGATTTTCAGATTTTCAGATCGGGTTCGTAGGTCTAATAAATTGGTTGTATATGTAAACATTCTTCATTCAAACCCAACTATCATTTGGACGACCGATGCTGTATTAGGTGTGTGAGTTAGGTGTGTTTCCTCACATTAGTTATGAAGCTTCCTCAGGCCAAAGCTGTGTATAAAATGGTATTTACATTTGCATAAACTGCCAATTACATTTTAGTTTCCCTCAAAGTGCCTAATCACTTGTTTCAAGCCGTGTAATTAGCACTCGACGATGGCTGCCCAATATCATTACCTTATTGTTGCTTATGATAGCATGTTAAGAAGATTACGGCGGAGTTATTTTTTACCACTCTGAGCGTGTAGATGCGCAATTCACCTTGAACACACACTCGTGTCCTGTTTGAATCATGACTCACTGACTAAGCGACTGTCAGTTCCTGTGAAGGGGGGAAAAAAAATAGAAAGAATTAAAAATGATGCAAGATCACAGTCGGGGCATGGCGTTTTTACTTTGCATAATTGCAGCACGACATATGTGCAGCTCCGACTATTAAACTGCATCTCGCTCTACGGCACAGCCGAAAACAGCGGCGTAATCTACACGCGAGGAGCAAGTCGCGTGTTTCTCCAGTTTCCTGTTTGTTTTTCCAACTCCAGGCATCTAGCATGACTCCAAACTTGCATGATGAAAATAATTACAGAGTGTGAGTTACCTGTGGGCTTCTATAACCCCCCTCCTGTCTGTCACACTCACGCACACACCCGGGATGTCACTCAATCAACATTAAGTTGGCAGCGCTGAGAGCACTTCATCTAGATCATCAGCTTCTCCCAGCTCGGAACCGCCTTTTAATGACACCCACTACAGCACCCAGGCAAAGCACAGTGTCAACACAGGTAAGCCCCTCCACACACCGCTCCTATGAATAAGCAATAACAGAATACTAAAGAACAAAAACATGCTGGCATCAAAGTGAGGGAAAAGAAAAAGGAGAAACAAATCTGTGACCCATCAGAGATCAGGCTGCCAGTCAGAGGAGACTAATATGGCAGAGGTATCATGAGAAAAAGACTCCAGTTCTGACACGATTTCACCAGTGAATGAAGTGGAATGGAGTGGAATAATTGGTAACAATAAATTGTGACGCTGATGAATGACTGACAGCACCACGCCCAAGTGGTTGTGTGTCAGACAACGCCTGCGCTGTTATATGTTTACATGCTCGGAAAAAGGAAGTGACAGCTCTGTATCGTCTCCCTAAAGTGACGGTTGATGCCAGTTTGTCTGGGTCGGTGAGTCCGTGTAGTAACTACAAATCCGAGTCAGCTACAAATCCAAGGCGAACCACCTGAAGGAATTCACTCATTACTGTCATACACCGCAAAGAACGGAATCAAAGCCGAGACAGCAGAGAGGGGTTACTCGTTTTGTCCGCGGTGTATAAAATCATCAATCTGTGATCCATGTAACTAAACTTTCAAAACAATCATCACATCATCCACATGACAGTTCTTCTCTCCTGAGATAAAGCAAGACATACTTGGTTCCATCTTAGGTTAAAAAAAAAACAGGACCAATTCTTGGTAAAAAGCTTTTTTTTCCTGACAATCTAAGGCACCAGTAAAGCCCCAAGCTGGCAGCTTTGTCACTACTAGCATCTGGGCTTACAAAAGCACTTGCCAGTTCTCTGACTCTGGCAGACGGAAATTGAAAATGTCAGGAGCAGAATCTTCACAATAATCGGCAGCCATTCCGCTGACCTATTTATCCCTGTATTACCAAATTGAATCATGTGTGGCTCTAATAATGAAAAGCAACCGGGAAGCCACTGACGTACCAGTCAGTGAGAAAATGGGGGGAAGAAATGCAAAACGTGAGCAGACAATGCATAAAACACATGGGTCTCTCTCTGTCAGGGCCGGTTTACTGGAAACTTCGCTGCGAGACTTCGTTCGCTTCCATTCGATTCAATCCACATGGGCCATATGAGTGAAGTGGTTGGTGTGGTACAGTGGTAACATCACTGAGCTCCTATGTGAGCAACCTGGGTTCGATTCCTGATCTGGACAGCCAGTCTGTGCTACACCAATAAGGGTCCTAACACTATGTTGGCCTACCTGTAATACTAACAACCTTGTAAGTCGCTCTGGATAAGAGCGTCTGCCAAATGCCGTAAATGTAAATGAAGTGTAAACTCTATGGATGTCACTGAAATCACAAAATCGCCGTTTCTATAGGCTGTAGGACTCCAAAACCAGACTTAGTAATTCGGAAAATTTGTTCTTCCTCTTCTTTTAGTTTTTGGGTGCGGTGGCTTGGTTGAGAAGGAGGCGTGGTTGTCAGCATGGGGTTCTTGGAATTGGAATTGCCAGTGGCTATTTATAATGAAAGTGTATCCCATTAATCATTGAGCATTATTGTTGATATCTTTCATTAATTAATTAATTAATTAATTAATTAATAAAAGCAGATTAAAATACTGAATATATACAAATACAGGGCTATACAGAGCTTTCAGAGTGTGTATAGGTTAAAAAATATATATATCTCACCGTACCCTGGCTGAATGAATACAGCGGTCGTTCTGGTGATGAGTAGCTATAGCTCCTTTTCATATATGCTACACCCACAAATCTTTCTCAAAAGATCTCACCCAGACCTTCAGAGGAGTGTGTGTGGGTTTCCAGCTTTGCCCTGGCTGCATACACAGCTATATAAACTATCAAAATGGAAACAGTTTTAATAAAATAAAGACATCTCGTACATCCTATGGATGACGGTCTCCCTGATCTCTTGCAAAAAAAAAACAGCACTTCAGAAATACATGAAGTGTTAGCCTAATGCAAAGGAATATAGCAAGTAACCAGACACTTATTCAAACATGGTGGAGTGTGACAGCCTCTTCACGGGAAGAAATACATTCTGTTCCTTCGGGTTGGGCTAAAACGAGAAACACTTAGCAGTTAAGCAATTTATTTTCTCTCCGTTTTGCCGAAACAGCATTCACAGCAAGTACTGCGCTTGCCTGTCATCCTTCAAAAGAGTCATTCCTAACAACTTAAGCTGTTCTTTTTAGCGTGCAAAGAAATAACTTGTGCTTAAAAGAAGTCACAACAGCTCATTCGAACGTGACACCTGATTTATGCATTTCTTCAATCATGATAAGGAGCGTCATGTTTGATTTCCTCCATTTTGCACAGAACGACCTGGACGTTTAGAGTAAATACTTCAGAAGCTAAGGCAGCTGTGCCAACACGCTCGCACTCAGGCCAATTACTGCCTGTCACTATGGTTACCGCTTGTAGCACCTCGGATCGTGACAGTTCCGGAAGAGGGCTTAGGCATGGATGAAAGGGCCGGAGAACTCCACGCTTAGCACGGCCAGCCGGAGCAAGAGCTGAGCAACGCCTGGCCCTCTGTGCTGATTAAATGGGAGACAATGGAGCAGATCAAAGCCAGAATCCAGTACAGGATTACGTTTAATTCACTAATAATGGGAGTGGTCTCTTAGTCCCAGGTGTCTTTGTGCTGTGGCTTTGCCTCTGTTTTCAGTGCTAGAGTGAGCCTGAGTTCTAGTGAATCATATTTAAAAAAATCATGACATTCAGAAATGAAATGAAAAAAAAAAGAAAATCTTTCAAATGTATATTTCACAACCCCAAGGACTTCTTCTGCTTAAAACTTTATGGACTTTCCGAAAGTCCTAAAATGTCACAGTAGATAAGTGGTGGCCCAGCCACCATCTTTTCCCTACACCTGTGTGACTTTCACAGTTCCTCTGAGACAGACGAAAGACAGACATGCCTCCTTGTTCTCCCCTATTGCCTTTTCAAGGCAGCTACATTTGAAATATAATTGAAACTTGATCTTCACTAAGCTGAATTCGAACCTCACTTAGAACAGGGAGGAGATGCAAGAATGGGACTAATCCCTCTTCCACTCCTGCAAAAGGTCAAGTAGCTGTCTGATATGCTGGACGCCTATCCCGACGCACAGATCATCCCAGCTGCACAGGAAGAGGAAGTGCCAAGTTAGCATTTACCCATAATACCCTCCTGCATCCCACAAACAGCTACAGAGATGTATTTTTTGACAACCTGTGTCGACGTAGAAGCTGGTGCTGTAGGATCATTAAGCTGATGTACTAGAGGGACGTAAGACATGATGAGTGATAACCCTTGATGGAAGCAGTTTATAAATAATCAAACCTATTGGGTTCACTGACAGAGCCAATATACATACTGTCAATAAACCTTGTCCAGCAGCGCCAGTACTCTAGAGACATGCCGTTACAAGCACCAGCTCATATTTTAACATGTGGTTTCTACTGTAAATGTCCTTTTAAAAGCAAATATGAATCACTGATGGAGTGTGGATATAAATATCAACACTGCATACAACATTTCTTGGCTGTTTCCTGTATTCAGTAATGCACCTAGTAATGAAGCTCTGAACGGTGTGAAAACGACAGCTCCAAGCCATAAAGATTAAATAACATTCCGCCAGTTACAGTAGTAGAGTATTGTTATTATAGCCAGATATTCTGGATTTGTATCCGATTTGACATTATATTATATATTATATGTATTATATCAATTCTCATGACCTACATAGTCATCTGACAATATGCAATCAGCATGCAGAAAATGACATTTTGATGTTGCCAGCATTAATGTTATGTATTACACCTCTACCACTCGTACAGTGTATCACTGCTTTGTCCTTATACACACACCAAGCAAAGACAGATAGCTACCTAGGAAGTACACAGACACAGACACACTGCCGCTTTGTTTCTTCAAGGTTAAAAACACAGCAGTCTCTATAAAAAGCTGTTGTGAGATTAGCGCCTTCACCGCCTGATCGTCCTCACTAACTGTCTCTGACAGGATCCTTAAGAATCTTACGAGGACACAAGACACAAGTCATCGTAATGCACACTGTCCTACGGTTCTATCCGGTCCTCTGTTAGGAAGAAGACATTCACCGTATCACTGGGAGATGATTTCAAATCCCAGTGATGGTACCTCTGTCTGGTAACCATGATCTCTGGTAGGAGGGACAGCATATTCCTCTGTTCCCTGGTATCTGTTATGCATGTTAGGGAAAAATGAAAGTGAAATGATTGACACACATTAGCCAGGAGCGGAGGGCAGCCCCTATCTATGGCACCGAGGGAGCAGTTAGGAGGTTAGGTACCTTTCTTATCAGCACATCAGTCATGTCTTGTCGTTATGGGGGATCGAGCCAGCAACCTTCTAGACACAAGACCGGTTCCCTAACCTTGAGTCATGGCTGACCCCCTAGGAAGAATATGGTGGGGAAAATGGAAAGGAATTGGCTTGGTATTTGGACTTTGAGCGCAAACATTGATCAAAATATGGCCAAATTACAATTACACAGCGACTGTTGCCTTTTAAGGGACAATGTCTAGGAAAATATGTCTGAACCTTGCATAAGGTGAAACCTAATACTATGGGACGCGTTTTTATTTATTTCTTTTTTTTTACATCTTTTTGGATCACCATCTCTAGAGAAATTAAAAGTATGTATTTAAGACAAAGAAGTAAACAAAACTTTCTTAATGTGTCCCATATTACCTGAATTCACCCAAGCTTAACTAAAGAGACGGCTCAAAGGAGACTCATCACCAGTCAAGATGAAATAAAAATAATGACTATTATGTGTGTGTTTTACTTCAGGTGTACAAATGAACACAAACTTTTACAGGGGTGCCAACACTGCAAAACAAGAAAATCATAACCATAACTACTTGAGCATGTGTTGATGGACAAGAAATGTCCTGTCACATTTGTACCATGTAGCAGTACGAATACAGCAAGTCAACAGACTGACCAACGTAACCACAATCTTATCTACTCGGTTTCTATCCATTCACAAGACAGAGAGTCGTAGATTTATGATTTACCCTATTTACCTAGTTAAGGTCGGCATGAAGCGCACCTTTCAATTTGATGAAATTTGATCTATATGGCGCTTTTAATAATGGACATTATGACAAGCAGGTAGTGTTACAGAGATAGGTCTTTAGACAGATCCCTAATGAGCAAGCCAAAGGCAATGGAGTCAAGGAAAAACTCTCGGAGATGACATGGGTGACACCAGAAAGTGTGATTATGAGTCATTACTCCTCCACAATTTTTATGCTATAAAGTCAAGCAGTCCCATGTTCCATGTCCTTTCCCCTTCAGTAAACTGGATATCTGCCAGGTGCATTGTATTCACATCTGCTGCTTCGGTTGAAAAAGTAGAAAAGCCTAATTTCACCATAACGAGAGGTCGAAGAGTGTAAATGCTCTGACTAAACTGTAGACGCTGGCACTTCTGCATTCAAAAATCAGCTGATGTGTGTGTGTGTTAGGGATAAATTTACACCAAGAAGAAGATATGCGTTGCTGGTTTGTAAATGAAATGCGTGAGCTTTGCTACTAAAGCTCATGTAAGCATCCTTGTTTAAAAGGTTATCAAAAAACCTGTGGTTACATCCTCCATATCAGGAGTTCCAACCTTCTCCCTAAGATCCCAGGAGTCGTGCTCTTCTCCCAGCCAGCAGGGCCCAGATGGCACAGAGTTGGGGGGGCGTGAAGCTGCAGAGCTCTGCCCTCTGGCTGCTTTAAAGGACTACCAGCTGCCTGTCATTCTGGCAGCCAACGACGACAGGGCGAGAGAGAGAGAGAGAGAGAGAGAGAGAGAGAGAGAGAGAGAGAGACGTATACAGAATGACAAGAGTGAACGGAGAGGAGCTGAGTGACATCAGTGTGGTCCTGCTGTAACCTTCTCTCCAACAGATGGTGTCATGATTAGAACAGGGCCCTTTCACCTCAGGGACCTTCCACTGAGAGCTGCGCCTGCAGGCAAACCTACCACTGCCGGGGTTTGGCAGACCCCCTAGCCTACGCTTCCACAGCTTCGGCCCAGCAGGACGTGGCTCTGACATATAGTGTGGGCCACTGAGAGATGTGCAAAAGAGCATGGGAAACATGTGTAAACAGAAACTGGGGAATTTGGAAAAAGTCATCCAGCTGTGGGGTGCAAGAGAACAAGAAGCTGCAGGGCGTCCACATGAACAAATGGCAGGTGTCAGGAAAACAGTTTTATATCCAGGCATCCAGATAGCTATGAGGGTTTAATCAGGTTTGAAGGACAGCACTAAGTACTTGGACTTAGTAGACCACTGAGCAAACAATGTTCCCGTGGGGCCATTCCCATTGTCCACCAGTCATTTGCTAGTCATTTGCTTTGCCCAATAGATTCGTATCAAGACCGATATCCATGCATTCAAAGCATCATTTCTACTCTCTCAGCCTGTCAAAACATGGCGTATCAATTCTATAGGTGGTGTTAAAAATAGCATGCAGCTTTTCATAGCTCTGAAGATTGAACAGACCAGAAGCTTGGCTGTGCTTTAATTAGCCTCATGAACTTTGAGAGATTATGCATCTGGATGTCCGGGGATTTCTGATGATAAAACAAAGATGATTAAAAAAATAAAAAATAAACCTTGAAACAGTTTGTTTTGGCAGCTCTTTTCCCTTCGTCTTGTTCTTTCCCAGTCTGAAATTCCCTCCTCTATCATCATTCACTTCTCTAGACTACTCTAGTCATTCTGCAACCCTGATCCTACTCCTGACAAATCTGAAGACACAGCCAGAACGGTAATTTAATCCAAATGATACAGTCGACATTCTATTACGCTTTATTAGTTTATTAGTCTTTCAGCACATGCACTGGCTTTCTGTTACATCCTTTGAATACTGTAATGATGATATAAGATGCGCCTGAAGTAATAAATGCAACACTTTGTACTGTAAGGCTGAAAAAAAACAACAGTTTTCTGAATCATATGTGCATATATATGTAATCTTTAGCTACAGAGAAGTGCCAAAAAAAAAAGTGGTACACCAGTCTAATACTTAGTATGTTCCCCACGGGGCATGGACCTCACAAGCTTAAGGAAATATTCCTTGAAAACCATACTTCCTGAAAAACGGTCCACAATTCTGTTGAATCCCGAGGTGTAGGATTTATGTTCCACAGCACGTTGCATTGCTTCCCAGATATTAGGGGCAGCCGTGGCCTAGTGGTTAGGGAACCGGTCTCGTGATCAGGAGGTCGTGGGTTCGCTCCCCACCCAGGGCAAGACATGACTGAGGTGCCCTTAAGCAAGGCACCTAACTCATCATGACATTAATGATGTACCTAACTGCTCCCCGGGCGCTGTGGTTTGGGGCTGCCCCCCCCCCTGTCAGTTCACCTGTCAGAGACGTGTATCATGGAATGCCAGGATAAACAAAACTCGTCACTTTATGGAGCCACCACCAATATTTGTATTTTGCATATGGTCATGTGTACCAGTTTTTCTAGCACTTAGATGTATTCTTACAAACGATTGCACTGCTTCTTTATTCATAATAAAATTGAAATGTCATGTGCTGTTGTTGACACTGACCATGTGTGGGTGAATCGGTCTGTCAATGTGTTTGCCCTGTGATGGATTGATGACCTGTCCTGGGTGCCTTTTGCCCAATGAGCACTGGGATAAAACCTGGTGACCCAGTAGTGGGATAAGTGAGTGAGCGAGTGTTTATATGTATATTGGCTCTACGGTCCTATTCTGTGATGTCAGTAGGATGAGACAGCTCAGGGAGGTCCTCATCATGACATTAATGATGTATCAGTTTTATGATAACATACTGTGTTGCCTATAAAACTACATTTAATCGAGAAGCCCTGGCATTCCTACAAAGCCTAAAAGCAATTGCAGAAAATACAACGTAATCCAAGGTTGGAAAATACAAAAGACACGCCCTTAAAAATACGTCCTCAGTGCTGTCATATGAACCACTTATATGAAATACATGTTACAGCTCCAACCACTGCCAAGTCTTATTCAGTTCTCTCTAATTACGCAAAAGCAGATTCAAGAGGAAGCAACAACTTCAGTGGCTGCCAGTTCACACAGGGACAAAAAAAAAAAGTCATAACCAAAACCTCCAGCATCAAGGCAGGTCTCTGAACCGGGGTTGACATTTATGCCAAGATCCTTCTCCACATTAACATGTCCAGCCAAATATCTCCATGTATTCAAATAGGTTCTAGCACAGTCAGGTGTCCTTTAGAGAGCAAACACATCTGCACCAAACTGTCCTTGTCCTTGGCGTCAAACCACGGATGTCCTTTCCGCTTCGCTCCGATAAAATTAACTTGATCGTAACTGTAAATGACTGAAACGAAACTGATAATAAGAGTAAACAATAAATACAACGTCATTTTGCAGAACATTTTTTAAGAACCTGCAGTAAATATTTATGAAATCTGAGACGTCAGAGTCAGGTCTGCTTTAACAAAATAAACAGATCATAATTCTTAGTAATCTGTAGACATGAGGCTTGACAGATAATCACAGCTGCAATCCACAGTAACCAACAGTTCTGGATGTGCTTTAATGTGTCTTATAAAATCTGAAGTCCTTCATTTTGATGCTATATTTATTGCCCTTCACTCACATTCATCAAACTGAAAGCATTTGCACCCCCAACATTAATGTTATACTTCACGCAGAGGTATTTCTAGAATTTAGCAAAACATGAAAGAGCTAATATTTTTTTCATTTTACCATCTACAACCGGCATTTTCCTGTTTTAAATCAATCAGTTTGATCAAACGGGTCTACTCCACATGTTAATGTATCCCCTGTGCCTCTAGTTAAACCTGGGCCTGGGGCAAGTTCTGGTTTTGGCAAGGTTGAAACTAACCACCAAAAAAATGATACATGCACTGAAGTGCCAGAAAACCTGGTATAGGCTGTAAAAACCATAGTGGCTAGTAGTGGTTCCACAGTTGTATAGAGTTTGTTTAGCTGGCATTCCTGGGACCCCTGGTACGTCTACAAACATCTCTAACTGGTGAACAATGTGTTCCTTCCATTCTGATGAATTACATCCGTTCATGTCCTGCATTCTTCTGATGGGTTTGGCCTCTTCCAACGGAACAATGCACCACCACACACGTCTAGAGACACCAAAATAATTCAACTTAAAGAAACACTGATCTGAGTTTGGGGTTTTAACATTACAACCAGGTCTCAACATTATCGAACACATCTGAAATGGCATGCAATGCGTCAGAAAAACCAAAAATCGTACACATTCAAATTGAACAGAATTGTGGACTGTGCAGGAAGTATAGCGTTCTTTGCCTAGGGAATATTTTTATTTATCTGCAGACCTACTCTCCAATAGGGGACCTACCAAGTATTACACTGGTGTACCAGTTTTTCTTGTATTTTGGACAGTGTTAGTCTTCAAACATAATGTCCTTCATTAAAATAAACTATGATACTTTTAATTAAAGCTGTTTAAAATGGACAAAGTTTAGTTTTAATAATCTCACATTTGACTGACAGATAAACACTGCGGCACATAAAAGCCCGCAACATTTATTGTGGATCAAGATAATAATCTTAATAGCTAATAATTTATATCGTTTGCAGGCTTCCCGGCATTGTCTTGGGAACAATCGTAGCTCTAACTTATAGTGTGTTTGTCTAGCAAGAACGACATAATCAATAATTAATTCTTATCAGAAAGTGAACGCTTCAGTAGCTGCATTTACATTAGCTTCCTAATGCATTCGTGAGGATAAACAAAAGCACCCGGTGTGTATACAGTCTTTCTGTATACAGTCTAAGGACCTTTTAGTTATCTTCACGAACCAAGGTTACCTGTTTTTCTAAATTACTTCTTTTCAGACTTCCTATACACTTTAAATGCAGCTCTGCTCCCAACACTGCATCGTGTTTTTATACCACTGATTTGCTCTACCGCTGCGAGCTGCATTTGCATAGCACGGCAATAAATTACTAAACATGGCAGCCATGGAGCTGGCAGACAAAACCGTGCATGTAAGGTTGGGGAAGAACAGATGAATTAATTTTTTGTATAAAGTCTTCAGTCGAAATTTTGTGAGTCAAATCGCAAGTGACTCTCAATTGAGTCAGCATCCCCGGACCTGAAACCTAAAAATGTCAATTAAAATGGCAGACCGGATTCCTTGTGACTTGTGCAGCATAAAAAACAGCAATCAAATAAAACCAAAAGCTTGTAGAAACGACACACTCCAGGCTCCACGGTGCTGCAGTTTATTTGCGTCTACCTTTGCATGCACCACTGCCTCTGCATCCCAGTTCACGCTGGCATACTTTTCATGTACTCCCAGCCACGAGCGTACACGCGCACACTCACCGTTACACAAGCCTCCCGTAATTCACCCTCTCCTTTGCTTCTGTTGATTTATGTCCACTTTAGACCATGATTCAAAACACAAGAGGCTGAACCATGTTCCTTGCTGGGAAAGTGCAGCCTACTCGCAGCTACACACGTAGGTGGAACTCATTAGTGGCTAGGCCAGACGCATATACATGCGCTGTGATCTACCCAGCTAGTGTTTCTGTGTTGATCCTCTCCCGCCTCATCTCTCTAAGCGTCTGTGTGAAAGCCCAGCTTCAGCCACGCATGACTCATAAGCCAGGACGACTAATTGTATTAAAGCCCTGCGCAGCTGCAGGCTGAACCCAGGTGCCTGCAGGTCCGCTGGGGGATTCATCCTGAAGGGACGGATTTTTTAGAAGATGCACACGAGGACGGTGGATTCCTAGCACGCAGCATGCAGTTGATGGAGCCGTGAAACGTGAGACATGGAGCGTGAGATGCTCATTTTTGTGGATGTTGTAAGAGTTGTGGAGTCGATTCTGTTTTCTCTGAAGTGCACATTAGGACATACTGAACTACACTGAACAAAAAGCAAAGGCAGGAGCATACACGAGACAAGAGACAGCATAAATAAGTCCCCATTAGTAGCCCCTCCGGCAAAACCACTCCAGCCCCTGGTCCCAAGCATCTGCAAATGGCCGCTGAATCCTTCAATAAATCTTTATTAGCATTTTTTTAAAACTGAATTAGCACTCAGTAAATTGCTGTGACCCTGGAGTCAGAGGCAATAGAAATTAAATTGCTTAAGTCGATCAGACATACACCATCAGTGTGATTACATTTGGTTTGTAGGGATTGATTCAAGCTTTAAGCACAATTAGACCATTGTTGGTTGCTTTTATTTTATCAGTCTATGCAAGACCCAAGAGTCTAACTGTGTACATTACACGACTTAACGGGTAGTAACAGGGCTTCAGCCAGAAACAATAAAGAATTGGTCATCACAACACAGCCTCGATATCCACTTTAGTGCTTATTGTGATCAGTTAATGATGCTTAGTGCATCATTGGTGCACAACTACCTAACTATCAAAGCTGTGTGCGCAGAGCATGTAGCATCATCAGGAATTCCTCTCACTCCACAGACACTTTATATCAACCTGCCCTCTGGGAGGAGATGCTGGAATATCCCTTCCAGAACCAGTTAGCTCAGGAACACCTTCTTCCCTTTATCACTCCTCACTTCAGTTATAAACTACTACACACTATACGACACTGAACTCCACTCAATACCAGTATATAACCACTGACCACACTGCACACACTGGACTTCTCAGGCTATTTATACTCACCATTCACTGTATACTAAATCACTGTGCATATTTATTCTGTATATTAATAGGATGTATATTACATTACGTATAACTATGCTTTATGTATTATATATTCTTTTATACAATGTACTTTTTACATATGTACACTGAAGTGCCAGGAAAAAATAGTACACCAGTCTAATACTTGGTAGGTCTTTCACAGGGCATCAGACACCAATGTCAAGACCAAATCTACGCCCCTGACCCAAACTTAGATTAATGTTCGTCTAACCATAATTTGGTGGTGGTGGTGCATTGTCCTAATGGAAGAGGTCAAACCAATCAGAATGAATTCAGGACATAATGGAGACACCGTCAGCCTTTGTGTTTTGCATACACTCATCGGTACCAGTTTTTTTCTCCTATTTATTACCATATCATTTGTTTACATATTAATCATATGTTCTATAATTGCACAACACTATTATTTGCACATTTGGTTGATGCTAACTGCATTTCGTTGTCTTGTACTTGTACTGAGCAATAACAATAATGTTGAATCAATCAATCTGTCTGTCTGTCTGTCTGTCTGTTTGTCTGTCTGTCTGTCTGTCTGGAGGCAGCCGTGGCCGAGTGGTTAGGGAACCGGTCCCGTGACCGGAAGGTCACGGGTTTGATCCCCACCCAGAGTAAGACACGACTGAGGTGCCCCTGAGCAAGGCACCTAACTCCCCTAACTGCTCCCCGGGTGCCGTGGTTTGGGGCTGCCCCCCACTCCAGGCAAGTGTGTTCACTGCCCCCTAGTGTTCACTAGTGTGTGTGTTTCACTGCACGGATGGGTTAAATGCGGAGGTCACATACCTTCTGTGCGCAAAATAGTTTACTTTCTTTCATTCATTTATTCTATCTATCTATCTATGCATCTAATAACACTGTAGTACTTTTGCCTATTAAGCAACGAACTGAACAGAACGGAGCATGCTACTACAGGACAACGATCAACGTGTTGTGACTAGTTGACTCTTTACCAGTTATAATGTCACTACTGTTATAGGAAATGACCCAACCTCTTCCGACCAAACGGATATGAGAGCACAGAGGCGTTCTCAAGCGGTACAAAATGAAAAAATCTTCGCCATTTAATCAAACCGCCTTTCGAGAAACATTCCAGTCGTGCGCCTCAGCAATCGGTATGGAGCTGTGTTAGCAGGAGGAGTGTGTGTAATCCCCACCCACACTCGGTGTCTTAGAAAGAGCAATCGACTCTTCTATCACCCTATACAATCTCCATTTTCTCTGTCATTTATCAACCTATTCTTTGCTCTTTAGCCTGCCCTGCTAATGGCTTTTTACAAGGCTACTTCAAACCATGCCAAACGTAGAGGCAGAGGCCGAGAGAGTGAGGCACACAGAGAGAAAGAGAGAGAGAGTGGGGGATAAACACAGAGAGATGACTTTTTGATTATTTTTCTAAATGACACTTCAGCCCTCCACAAGCTGTGTAATTGTGATTACTGTGCCTCTATTTTTGGGTGACAGCGCTGTGGGTAAATAGTTTGTGCTCTCCTCAGGCTTGGGAGGACACAGAGCTGAGAAAAGCAAGGTTAAACACCGACTCTGCCTCTAGATTCAGACCTCACTGACCTTCTCCTGATCGGAGATCAGTTAAACTGCTGTACCGCTGTCCATCTGAAACGCTGCCAGCAGGACCTGCCTGGACAGGGTGGCTGAGCGTATTTCTGAGTCATTTTCAAAGCAAACAGGCAGAAGTAATGAGCACAATACAATACCTCATAACGCTGCAAATCGAGTTCGCCATAGAGCTAGCAAAGTGCAGAGGAATGACTGATTGAATTAACATGGCAAAAGTAAGACGGAGTCCTTTGCTTGCTCTGTTTATCCAGAAGAAGGTAGGAGCCTTTGGCAAGCATTTAAATGTTCCTTTTTTGCGTGGACTTGTTTACTAGATGAAGGTCAGACTCGCAGCCGATCGCTAAGAGCTAGTGAGAGGCAAGAGCCGAGGAAGCGGACCTGCAGAGGACAATCTGCTAAGTAACACAGTCCGACGTGTGACCCTCTCTCCTCTGGAGGTCATTACGGAAAAAGCCATGCCATCTGAATACGAAGCCACGCATTCAAATGAGTCTATTTTGATTTGGCTTTCTTCCCACGCAGGAAGGTCCTGGTTGTCGCAAGAAGCCTCTGGGCCATTCATGTTTAAAGGTACAGTCCAGAGTTGTCCACATCATCTGATTTATCACCTACCTTATGTCTGACTCAAGAGTTTCCACAGATTTCACTGCACTTAGAAATGAACGGTTTGGTGCAAAACACCTGTTTGTAGGATACTTTTTAGAAATTTCCACTGTCCTGAAACTATCATTTGTCATTTTATTTTAAAAAAAAAGCTTTTTAAGATGGCGGTTGTGCTTTTGCCTGTATACATTCAAACCCAGAAGTGCCTCAGTTTTCTGCCTGATGGTGCAGAGATACCACAAACCTGGAGTTATGTTATATTTTGTTACAGCACTACACTGCTGAATACTCAAATCTGTTTAAAAAGCTCGGGTTATGTTTCCGGTTGCCAGGTTTACATTAATGCACTTGTTCTAATACAATAACATTTGTATAGTAATAACTCATTCACAGGAACATGTACGTTAGATGCTCCACATAACCTGATTTTATAAATACCGTTGACAAAAGAGAGCATAATCACTGATACGGTGAAGCTTTCTGCCAAGAGCAAGTCTCCAGGAGAGAGGACTGTGAGCTTTCCAGTTTCTTGGTAACATGATACACTCTTCATAAACATGCACTGCAACCCTGAACTTATCGAGATGTTATGAGAACACTAACGTCCAAATTAGAAAACAGACTTCCAAAGTCTGTGCAAATTAGAAAATCGTGAGCAGGCAGGCATGTTGATGATGTTTTTTAATCACAGGACTGGGGCAAAAGTGGAAATAAACAAACATCTGAGGGGGAAGACGAAGGCTCATATACACTACATGTCTAACTGGAGATGACAACACTCAGGAAGTGCTCTTGTCCCAGTCCAATCATCAGTAAGGTTAAGGAACCACAAGAGACTTGGCTGTTTATTATTATAGAGTATATATGCAGCAATATGTGTCCTGCCTCCTGCATTCTCCACCCCATCTCCACCCCTTACCTACATCAAACAGAGTATTTCAGTAGTAAGAATGTGTTCGACATGGACAATATCCTTTTGTGTGTTACATGTGTGAAAGGGCAACAATGTCTGAATCTGATTCTCTAAAGTTTATCCGGAGTTAATATGAAAAAAGGTCTCGAGAGAGAAAAACGAGAGCGAGTAGCTGTTTGTAGCTACTATAACACAACGGGTAACAATAACTAACTTGTCTCGCAGACACTCCACAACCTTACAATAATAAATGAAATGAATGAAAGTGAACTATTTTGCCTTACTGTGTTTTGCATACAGAAGGAATGTGACCTCCGCATTTAACCCATCTGTGCAGTGAAACACACAGTAGTGAACACTAGGGGGCAGTGAACACACTTGCCTGGAGCGGGGGGCAGCCCCAAACCACGGCGCCCGGGGAGCAGTT
>JAOVVF010000048.1:15496437-15510106 GCA_028565595.1 Duopalatinus emarginatus
ATGCTGTCCAGTCCAATGTTTTGGTTGCTATTTAAATATGGTCAGTCAGTCAGTCATTCTCTTATCCACTTAGTCTGTCAGGGTCGCAGTTTGCACACCTGGAATCATTGGGCACAAAGTGAGAATACCCCCTGGACAGGGCGCCAATTGATCGCAAGGTACCACACACACACAAACACATATTTACTCACACACTCACACTTAGGGCAACTTAGCACATCCAATTCACCAACACCTTTTTTTTCTGTAGTTGTAGTACACCAGAGGATCCAGCGAAAACGCACCAAACTCCTCACAGGCTGAGACCAGAGTAAGAATCCTTAAAAATTGTGTCTAAAGTAATATAATAGCATACTGCCAGATAGCTAGCTAGTGAACTGCGAGGTTATGTACTAACATAAAATAGCATATTATTTAACTTTGGCTAGCTTCTTGATTTTCTAGCCAAAGTTAAACAGTAACAATCGCATAAAAGTGAAATTATAGATATGTTATAGTGCAAATTTATTTTGCTTGGTTTCGTCAGTGCTTCAGATTTTTCATGCTAATTAATGCATTAGTAAAAGTCATTCTCATAATTATTCTCATAATTAAGGTGTTTTTGTTTAAACGTATCTATGTGCTATGTAAAAATTTTAGTTTATATGAATGTCTATTTCATTTCTCTGGTTCTTCTTGTTATCCAGCAGCTACAAATAAAAAACCGACAGTCCAGATATGAAATGTGCGTACCTGGGCACCCATGCTACTTTACTTACACTTCTGTATTACTAACAAAACAGTCACAATAATCTAACAGGCGTGAAAAGAAGCTTTTCATATAAGTTTGAGTGCAGTGCGTTAACGAAAAGGCAGACGGTACAACATGTGCACAGTAATTTACACTCAGTGAGTAACAAGATGAGATTTGGAGCATAAAAGCTACTAAAATCTCTTCCCACGCTCTCTCAGCGGGTGTCCACTGGCACATGGCTCTGCTCGTCATAAACATAAACAGTGGGACTGGCAGCCTGTGCTAGTGATGGCCAGCTTAGCACCCACCTGAGCAAAGTTCCTCTCAGTCCTGGACCAAGAATCTACGAGGCTTAAACAAAACCATCTGCACGTTCGGTCCAACTTCGGCGCTCATAACTTCTCACAATACAACTTCTAAATCCACTATGACTGCAGTGCCAAATAATTAACCAAGATGTGGACACAACACAAGCTCCTGATTTAGTAAACCAGGATGGAGGGGGATTGAAAGAATGATGAATAAAAAACTCCTTTCATCACAGCCATGTTGTCGTGGTCAGTGCTACGGTACAGTCGCTGATCAAAAGCAGAGAATGTGTGAAAGACGCTATTTTATCAGTTCGCTCAGCATGTTTGCTACTTATGCCATGCATGCTAATGTTAATTACACACGACTCAGCCCATTCCATTCCCTTTCTGGTTCCTGTTGTGAATGATTAAGCCACTGCTTGGACTTCAGTCCACTTAGATAAATACAGCGGACATGCTTTTGGCCAGCTTTCTTCCAGCGGTAAGTTGTGTTCATTTGCTAAAGGATGTTGGATACAGCAGCTAAAAAGAGACATCGCGGATAATTAGATTTGGCATAAACACAACAAAAAAACAGACTACAATCATATAAAGACTTAATCATCACCTATGATGTACTATAATTATTATTCTTTTATTGTATTTCCTAACACAGAATTTACACTGGAACATAATATTTTAATTGTAGTAATCATAATTGATCATAAACAACAGCCCAGTGTTTCAAACCTGCTGTTAATGCAAAATATAGCAAAGATTCAACAGTCACAGGTCAGCATGCTCTGATCTTACCAAATTATTACACGTCCATGTATTTCTGGGCTACATGTCAATATTTGCTTTATTAATTATCACAGCTGCTCCAGAATTAATCCTGAATTGATCCAGAATTAATGTCACATAGGGGAACCCTAACTTCCCTCGCTGTTCAAGCAAACCGTGTCATTTCTGTTTGCACGCTGTAGATGTTGGTGTTCCCGATTATTAAGCACGGCTTTAAAATGGGGTGCAAAACTACTCACAACGGAGGAAATGAAAAAAAAAACATCAACAGTTGAAATATTCAAGTTAATTCAATGGGGTCAGCCGTGGGCTTGTGGTTAGGGAACTGGAAGGTCCCAGGTTCGATTCCTTGCAATAGACAAGACACGACTGAAGTGCCCTTGAGCAAGCTGAGCACTAAGAAAATATTCAAAGCCTGAGGATTGGCAGAAATAAAACAAGCCCCTAATTAACAACATACATAAAATAAAACTCAAAAGAAAAGAAAATACATGAAGGCTTCTAAAACGTAATAATTACTGACAAATGCTTTGTGACATTACATGGACCAGAATTATGGGCTTCAGAGGAGTCCATACTAGAGGTGCTGAAAAAAATCAATTCTTTAAAAGATCGTGATTCTTAGTTCTGGCAATTCTGAATCGATTCAAAATGCCCAAAAATCTATTTTAAAATGGGTTTGTTTTATTTTTTGCAGCTCATACTCCCAAGCGTATTGCATATCGCATTACTTATCCACTCTGCCACCATACAGCAAGCTAGTCAGCCAGGTCCTTGCTAGTGGAGTCCATATAGACAAATTATACAACGTATAAACGCAGTAATGCACTGTATCGTTAAAGTCTGTGTTTAATTTTCAGTAAAAGGTTAATGCACTGTGGTAGTCTGAAGTCTATGGGTACTTTTGTACTAATAGATTTTGAATTATTTGTTTATTGATAGATTTTTTTTATTTAAGATAAAGCCAGACAGCTAAGCTAACCTAATACTTAAATCATTTAAGTTACAGAATTTGATGCACAATCCTACTGTTGGTATTAATATGCAAAATTGATGCAAAAAGATTTGATACAGTAAGGAACCTAAAAGCATTGAGTTAAATAAATCAAATAATTTTTTTTCATTGTCTTTTCATCTTGTCAATCACATAATTTAAACAAAATTTATAGACCATGTAAATAGAAAAATCATTCCTGAATCAAAAATCGATTCTGAATCGAATCGTGACCACAAAAATCGAATCGCCAGACACTGAGAGATTCGTACTCCTAGTCTATACCTTGACCGATCAGAGCTGTTTTGGCCATGTTGAAGTTGGCAGTTTTTATGTTATGGCTGAGTGGTGTAGATCTGAGGTAGTGTCAATAACAATAGGCATTTGTTTTTGAAAATGCAAGAGGTAAAGTTAGTAAGTAAAAGTAAACATAAAATTAATTACGTCAGTAAAAACAGACTTACTCAAGTATGAGGAATTAGTCGATACTCTGAGTGTTCCTATATCTATTGCATGAAAAGTACAACAACGAGCTCAGAACTTCCTTACTTCCAGATGAAACTTTTTCTCAACATCTGGCTTCGTAAAGGTAGGAAAGGTAGAGGTAAAACAGAAGGTGCTGCATAACATTTTTCCCCACTTTGCCGTCCTTCTCTCGTTCGACAACACAGTAACAGCCTTTCTCAAAACTCTGTGGGATCAGTCTGTCAGAATGCGCATACGAAGTCCCAATACATTGACAACAATCGTGTCTACTTTTTTCCTTTTTTAATTTGGAGACTCCAATATGGAGGTCGGCACTTCAGGGGAATGCTCTGAACATCTGTGAGTGATGGTGTGGTTTGGAGGACAGAATGTTGAATGCTGTCATTAAGACGGTTGATGGGGATACTAAGCCCCGGCCTCCTCTCTCACCCGCCTCCAGCCAGCTGTTTGGAACGACAGATGACAACCACCTGCTGCGGAGGGAAATTAGAACTCGTGTCCGCTTTGTTCCGCTCCTTTTGAACGAGGTACATCGTTCACTCCCTTATTGTGGAATTGTGCTCTTGAGGCTACAGCACAGACGGATTGGTCAGCTCTTCACTGGCGTCGGACAAATTGACAATCTGTCTTTCCTCTGAGCCTGCAAGGGGGCAAGTGAGGCATTTCACGTCTCCGGTTCCTCTGATAATGTTTACCGGGACGGCCAGCCAGAAATATAAGATTGACTCACAATCAGTGCAAATCAGGTACGCTCCATCTTTCTCTTAATCTGTTCAAGGTGACATTTATGGGGCTAAGTTGCTCTTGTTCGAAACCTTCTGGGAAGAATAAATCAGTCCCCAAAATAGTATTTATTTTAATGGATCGTGAATGTTTTTAATTTCCAAGGATCTCCGCTGTCTGGGAATGGAGCCAACTAAGTGTGTGCTCTGGCTCAAAGCTTGAGCTGCTATGATACTATGGAAGTATCATTTCCTGAACTGTCACACACAATACGGTTCCTTCTAAACAGTTATATATCATTAGTGCGCTGTCTTTTCTCAAGGTATTTTTAACAGCATAATACGAAGAAGCGGTGTTAGAAAATGTCTTTACAACGTGCACCGTACACCTCATGCCAAGACGTAGAAAGCCTTCTCGGGTTTTATGTCGCTCCTTAAAAATAAACAGCATCCGAAGCGAGCTATTGTTCTTTCTTTTATTTCTCACCTCCTCCTCTCTAATCATTCAGGCAACAAGAGGGGATAGCATCCCTGCTGTCTGAGACGCCCACTGTGAATAGGAACATGATATGAGGAGCTGGTTGACCTTGCATTCTCGCTAGACTACGCTGCAGGAGCCATCTCTTTAGAGGATGAACCCATCTTCCCTATTGTGTATTCCGAAGCTTAAAGTGTTCCTCTGCTGCAGGTACGCCGACGTCTCATCAGTGGTGGCCGCCGAGCCCCCCAGAGATGATTTGAAAGTTTGTTGTGGGGGAAAAAAGTGGGTAAACGTTGGCATTTCAGTTAATTAGGACCGCATCTTGGCAAGTCCTTCAACGTTTCCTTGTGTGCTTGACTCGCACAACGAGAACGCTCGCGAAGAGCTCACACACACATACACACGCACACACTCCGCCGGCATGCAGCAGATCTATTTATCTATCCGATCTGCCTCATCCAGTTATCCATCTCTCCTCCTCCATCTAGCAAACCCACACAGCAGAACCCTACCATTGTTGACACTCATTTAAAAGGACATACCCTTTCAGAAAGGCTGCGTCTCGTAGCGAATTCTGTCTAATTATTGAGCATGCGTGCGAGTATGTGTGTATGATGTGTGTTTTTTTTCCTCCTCCTGATGTGTTAGTCTCTCGTACGCTGGCAGACTTCCACTTGAGATCCCTATGCGGCGCTCTGGGCTCCAGTAAGTGCGACTTACACACTCGTTTTCTGCCATGTGAGCACAGTGATTGTATATGATGCCCAATACCTTCGAGGCTTCATTAAAGCTTTACATCAAGCCACAGATGGAAAAAACCTACAAGCCCTACCTTCAACTAAGCACGCAAAGTAAGCAGAGGAAAAAAACAAGGCCATTACCAAGAGTTTGTGAATGATTTAGAAAGCGCAGGAGGTAGATATCCCAACGGGGTATTGTTTTGTGACAATTTTTGTTACCCTAGCACCATATTATGTGACAGTATGCTAACGAACAGGCAGCTCTCCACAAAATCAGTACCCATGCTGTTAGCACAATCATGAGACGCTTATAATTTTCCCTCTTATCTTTTTTTGTCCTTTACCCAACTCATATTATCTGTTTTCACACTGAGTCATGCTCGTTTTTGCATCCACCGCTTCTACTGGTGAGACATGAGAGATGAGAGTCTTGCAAGATGAAGGCTCGAAAGTTAAAACAAGAAAAGAAACAAAGTTCACAACAATCTGTGGTTGTGAATTTCAGGCCACTAATCTGGAAGCTGTCAGTCAAACACTCTTGGAAGGCTTTGGGAAATATCACTTACCGGCAGGCTCCCAGAAGCCCCTGGGCTCAGTAGAGGTGACTGTCCAAGAAGCGACCTGGCAGGTGAACCTTTATTTCAGCGCCATATCTCAGAAGCTGCCCTTCTGGCTGGAAGATCACAGGAAGCCCCCTGAGTCCAAAGTTATTACCACTCCAAGAGCACCACTACAGGTGAGCAGGTGGCTACTAGCTGAGGATTTAAAATGCCATGGTCTCCCTGGTAATGGGCTTTATGTCCCCCGTTAAATCCTAATAGTTGTGTGCGCTGATTTCATTGGCACACTCCATGCCATGGAAGTGCTGGAGGAGATTGTAATCTATGCTGCTTCAGGCACAGTGAGACCATCTGAAGCTAATCTGATAGAGTCACTCAATGCAGTCGATGGGGCTGAGCCAAAAAGCCCTGGGAGATCTTTGAGAAAGATCTTCAAATGTGGACAATCGCATAGGAGAGAAGCGTTTTACTTTTATACTCCATCCCATCATCTTACATCTACAGCCTGCACACCTCTCCAGTAGAGCCCATTGGGTGCGCTATCTGTCGTGTTACCAGGGCCCACAAATCCTCTTCAATCACAGTCAATCTTCTTAAAATAGCTGCTCCTTTAACCAGAAGTGCCTGGCCAGAGAGCCGTATCTACACACTACCCAGAGACTCAGTTCAAAGGCAATCAAGCCAATCCATGCTTATCCAGAAGGACCCCATTTGGAAGATTTAGCTAGATAAAGCAGGAGCAGGTAGAGCCAGGGCAGGTAGAAATGACATTCAGTGCTCCTGGGTGAAGGGTAACAGTACTTTTAAAGAGAAGATATAAACACAATAAAACATCGGAGTATAAAATAATGAGACACAATAAAACAGGTGGAAGTAAGGCTGCAAGACCAGACATGGACAAGATATCACAAAACTCATGAAGACGTGTGATTCATTAGGATAAAACATATAGTATATGACCTAAATGTACAGTGGGGCCAAACGTCTGAGAGTACTAGTGAAAAAGTATTCTAATTTAGGATACACTAAAGAAAAGTGTCAGAAAAAACTGGTACAGACAAGCCTTTGCAAAATACATAGGCTGGTGGTGGATCCATAATGGTACAGGGTTTGTTTAGCTGGATATTATAGGAAACCTGGTACGGCTACAAACATGTCTGACAAGTAAATGCTATGTAGGTTCGGTCTGTTCTGACAGGACAGTGCTCCACCAGACACATCTAGAGATGCCAAATTACGGTTAGAGAAACACTCATCCCAATAAACTCACCAGATCTCAACGTTATCAAACACATCTGGGATGACATGCAACGCGCTGTGGCATTTAGAAATCCTGCACCTCGGAATACAACAGAACTGTGTAAAGTTAATTGTCTGCAGATTATTTCCACCCAAGCTTGTGGAGTCCATGCATTGTGAGGGACCTACCATGTATTAGATTGGTGTATCAGTTTCTCAGATATAAGGAAAAATTGACATTAGCATGGTTAATATTACAAGTTTGGTTACATTTAAATAGGTACATTTCAAATATTCGAATATTAAAGGCATGGAACATTTACTTTCTTTGTTTTAAATATTTCAAAATACTTAAGAACCTATTTATTTCCAATTTAAAATGAATCCTAGGTTTTCGTTGTGGTCGCAGACTTTTAGACCCAAATGTACGTTAGATAATCCTATATGGAACATTTTACCTGGCAGAGAAAAGAAGTGAGCACTAAATTCCCAGAAATGTTTTTTTTTTATTCTCTCCAAATAATTTCTCTGATGTTGCATCATGTCTGTGTCCTTTACAAAATGGCAGCAACTCTGCCTGAGTCTATGTAACATGGATGAACCTGTTGTTCCCTTTTTCCATTGCACATAAAAGACACTGTTCACGTCTAGACGGTGTCTTTCTTTTTGCCTGACGTATTAAATGCAAGGTGACTGTCTGTTCTTCTAACACAACGCTGCTCTTATAGTAACAGGAGACAAGTAGCACTCTCTGTTTGTCTCTTATATGTGTGTGACAACCATTAATGTTTGGTTAGTTAGCTTTTAGTTGGTTTGTATGAGATGTATATTGTTTAATGTATCCTGTGTCCATCTATCAGTCCACCCATCCATCCATTAATCAGTTTGCTGTGAAATGTCTTTTACCTTTTCCAAAATGTTTTTTTTTTGTAGATAAAACAAGCAAAATCCAAGCCCATGGCCTTTCTTTCATAGCCTGGGCACCAACATACTGCAAAAACTTTGACAAGCTGAAGTGTAAATGTTTT
Source organism: Duopalatinus emarginatus (assembly GCA_028565595.1). NCBI lineage: Eukaryota > Metazoa > Chordata > Actinopteri > Siluriformes > Pimelodidae > Duopalatinus > Duopalatinus emarginatus. The sequence continues at coordinate 15,504,515 of JAOVVF010000048.1, forward strand.
AAAGGGCAACACAAAGCATAAACATAGCGTGAGTATTCACAACTACCAATAACAAGAACAGCCATGGGCTTGTGGTTAAGAAAGCAGCCTTGTGACCAGAAGGTTGCCGGTTTGATTGCCCCTGTGCTGACAAGCCATGACTGACGCGCCCTTGAGAACAATATTGTGGACGATATAAAGCAAGCGTGTGTTATGTTTAAACATACATATTAAATGAAGAAAATGGTTAGAGAAGTTGCTAAAATTAGAGATACACACAAACACTGTAGAACACTACATGAGTGACCTTCTAAATTTATGAAATGAAAAATGAAAGTGAACTATTTTGCCTTACTGTGTTTGCACACAGAAGGAATGTGACCTCCGCATTCAACCCATCCATGCAGTGAAACACACACACACCAGTGAACACTAGGGGGCATTGAACACACTTGCCCGGAGCAGGGGGCAGCCCTAAACCATGGCACCCGGGGAGCAGTTAGGAGAGTTAGGTGCCTTGCTCAAGGGCACCTCAGTCGTGTCTTGCCCTGGGTGGGGATTGAACCTGCGACCTTCCGGTCACAAGACCGGTTCCCTAACCACTATGCCACGGCTGCCCCCGCCGTGTATGTAGACCTGTCACATAAGCCTGGTCTAATGATTGGTCCACTACTAAATACCGTAGTAGAAAAGGCTACTACAGTGTTTCTGTACCGCCAATGTGAGAGGTCGTGATCAAAACCCTACCAAATACCAGATCTTAAATTACGTCTCATTAAGTTATTTTGAATTTCAGTTCTGTGCTAAAAGTAAATCAGGTCACTCGTGAAGCAAGCGGAAATCAGATCGCATTTACAATACGTAGCATGTGAAAGAGGAGTTCGGCTCCACTGTTCGTGAAATCAGCTTAGTGCACAGGTGCTTTGAAGAAAAAGCAATCAGTAAAGAGAGAGATTAGCAGGTTAGATTAACTTACAGGAATGTCGCAAAGCTTTTTAATCAAGAGCAGATCCGTTAAAAAAAAAAAAAAAGAAAAAAAAAGAGTGGATCCTTCGTCTGATGAACATGTGGATTTCTACCTTATTGCTTATTAGCTTTCAGAGAACAAAGACGGAGAGCATCAAAGGCACAAAAAAACACGGTCTAATGTAACAGAACAGCAGGAAATGTACTGTGTAAATGTTTAATAATGATGTTTAAAAAAAAAGGAGCAGCTGTGAAAATAATTGCCTCTATGCCACAAATAAGTGTCCTTTATTTTAATAAAAGCCATACACTCTGATAAATAAAAGGCTCTTAAATGTAACAGTAGGCTAACCACTGAAGGAGGGTTACGAATGGTCAGTATTACAGGGTGTGCGCTACAAGCTTCAGGATTAGAGGCGTTTAGAAAAGGGAAGGAGTTAGGAAAGAAAAAGCAGAGCGGATAGAATTAAAATGGAAATCGCTGCCAAGGAGCCGTTTAACTTCCTATTCTCAAGTGGGTGTTTTAAAAATCGTCCCCCCTTGACTCTTGGAAACGTTGCCAATACTCAGAGCAAACAAAGGTCAGGGAGAATATTAAATCATTTGTCTCTTTTTCCCCAAACAGCATGCTCGGTTCACTTTCATTCCTGGAGTTTTAGAGCCCATAACTGCGAGTGATTCTGCTGCCTTTAAAGCTTTGCGGCAGCCCCTGGAGCTGAGGAGAAATCTTCAGGGTGCGTGACGGGCCTTCTATTTTCTCCGAGCGAAACTCCTTCAAAAAACACACACGACTGTGAACGATAGGCCGGGCTTAATCTGTCTCTAGCTGCCTGTGTTAATTCTGTCAAAATGAATATCCTCCCCAAAATATCTTACTTATCTGGATGTATTTCATGTTTTCTCTCTCAGACATTTTTTTTTCATAAAGTGGACAGTTTAATATCTGGGTTTATTTACAACATGAAAACTCCTAGACTACACAAACAATTCCTGCATTGGCCTAGACTGCCTGGTGGAATGGGACTACCGAACCTTTTTTTTTTAATTACTGGGCTGCTAACATTAGGATTTCGAGTCGAGTCAAGTAGTTTTTATTGTCATTTCAACCACATACAGTAGTGTACAGTGCACAGTGAAACGAAACAACGTTCCTCCAGGACCAAAGTGCAACATAGAACAATAACTACACAAAAGACGCTCTTTGTGCCCTGGTTGGGGTTATTCCTTCTCTACCCCTTCTCTCTAAACCTGAAAAAGATGTCCTAGCCTTTACTACCCTACTTGCTAGAAGATTAATAGCAACCCATTGAAATCTAAAACTCCCCCATCTCATACCCACTGGATAAGAGATGTCCTGGAACTGGAAAAAATTAGACTATCATTAAAGGGTTCATCTAATAAGTTTGAGATAATATGGGATTCATTTATTCAGCTCTGATCTCTCTCTCATTCTGAAATGTCTTATTGGCAATAATTAAAAGCTGTCTTGATTATTATTATTATTATTATTATTATTATTATTATTATTATTAGTGGTGTTATTATTATTAGTATTAGTATTAGTATTATTATTATTATTAGTGATATTATTATTATTATTATTATTATTATGTTCTATATGGTTGTTTGTTCTTGTTATGTTGTTTGTTTAGAACAATAGTACACCCTTCTAAAAAAACCAATAAATAAATGTGTGGACACACACACACACACACACACACACACACACACACACAAAAACACAGACACACACACACACACACACCAACTGTTAGGATGACAGTCTGGGCTGCTCCCTTGTGCTCAAGACCATTTAAATAAAAATATTAACCTTCTGTGCATTAAGAAACAGCTGTCAAAAGCAATTATGTTTGATTTATTTATTTATTTTTAATTATAATCTCCAAGGAACAATAGAGGAAAACGCCGGCAAACCCAGGAAGCTGATGTGAGCCGCACAGGTTAAAAACGTAAGGTGTGTAGAAGTAAGAGACAGGATTCCAAGCCTTACACAGACTAACCTATTGTGGGGGGGGGGGGGACAAGAGATCAATCTTCAGCTCTGGAAGATCAGTGACACTGCTCATGGAGGGGGCAAGCGAATAACGGAGCTGTGGGCTGGCAGTCTGAGTCTGCACCAAAATCAATTGTGTTTTCAATCTTCACAAGAAGATTTGGTTTCACTGGTTGGCACGGGCGCTATGAAAACCATTTCGAGAGCTTGTTAAAGAGTCTGTAGTGAAACAAACACAGTTGTGGGCTCTGCGCAAGTCGGCGAGGGTGGTGGTGGTGGGGGGGGGGGCAGTGGGGGAGCGAGCATCACCTTAGAACTAATCCAGCAGACAGGAGAGAGAAGCGGGAGAAGTGGGGGGGGGGGGTCAGTCCTTTTCCACTCCTGCTCTTTTCATCCCTCGCTAACTCCTCATTTGTTTCCCTCCTACTCTCCAGAGGGCACTGGAGAGCACCGAGTCTGTGATTGAGTATTTCCTCCGTCTTAAAGATTTTCTACCTTTTGTTAGCCGGGTTCCCACTTGTGTGAAGCCACTGATGTGTGGAGAACGTTTAAAGGCTACGGGCTTCACAAAACCTCGTGTGGGAATTACTGCTAACCTGCTGACTGCAAACAGAAACATGCAGTCCGGTGTGTGTCTGCAGGGCTCGGAGATAAGCCTGCTGATCCACATACACAATATAGCTCATCACTGGCAAAGGATTTTAATTGGAAAAATACAAAAAAAGTAATTCCGATATATGTTGTGTGTTTTTTTTCCACTACCGTGAGAATCTACACTCACGTACGAATGTGTTCAGTAATGATTTAAAGGACAATATAATTATAAGAGGTTATATAAGCAATTACATTACACCTTAAGCGTGTTTGCACACTGTTTGCCAGACGCGTTTATGAGTGTTTATGTTGTCCTAGCGCTTGGCTGGATTGCACTGATTCATCGTAAGGACATCTCTGGACGATCGCCAGCCCGACTCTGGCCACTGAAACTCTACCATGTTTTCACTCAGCCCCTCAGTGTGTATACAGTGACATCGCCTTGGAGCCACACACTGCAAATAGCAAATCCATAAACACCCCCATTAAATGAGCTTATCAAATGAGACTTTAAGTGCCCACTGATGCAAAAAGGCTTGCGCTAGGTGCTAACAGAGCGGAGCACGGTTTTTATTACCTGCGCCTGAGGTGAATCGAAACATTGTTATTAAATGTTAGCGGTTCACCAGGTATGTTAAATTAACACTGAGCTCTTTGAATGCTGTCATTATGGAGAGCGCACACTCGTTTCGTTTTTTTTTCTTGGTATGTTGCTCATCCCCTCGCCACATGTTTTTACAGACTGAGACAGAAATGTACAACATTAAGGAGGCATCAGTACACAGTGCATAAACAGATTGATTATAAGGTAGTTTTGTTCGTTCGTCCAATTTACAGCATGGACTCGAAAATAAATACATTTTTATTTAACGGTAAAACTGGAAATAAACAAAGAAAAGCTTCAAGGGCGATGCCACACTGGGGAGCCGTTCAGGACTGGCATTTAAAAGCACTGAAAGCATCTCAGAAAGCACACGTACGACAGCCGCGTGATCATTATTATATAACCGCCTAGCACAATCCACTAGCATAAATTGATGAACACTTTCAATCTGTTGGTGTTTTAATGATGATGGTAATGATGATGATGATGATGATGATTATGATGATGATGATGGTGATGGCGGAGACTCTGGTCCCAAAATCACTCATAGGTGTTCTACTGAGATGTGATCAGTGTGAAGACCACAGTGTGTGGTTTACATCTATTTCATATTCTCTCAACTATTCAGTGACCCATTGTGCACTGTGGATGGGGGTGGAGTCATCCTGGAAGTAACCACGCCCATCAGCATAGAAAGTGAACAGTCAGAAGAATGTTGTATTGAGCTGAACATTTCATTCTAAGGGAACCAATAAAGGGAAACCAATAAATAAACACTTGCTAATAGGATAACCGGTACGCCTTTTTATTTTTTTTTACTTTAATTTGTCCCCAATGTGGACAATGGACATTAAGAGCATTCTAATAATTAAATTACTGAATGTTTCAAATTAATAATTTATTGTAATTCTATAAGTCAGATTACAGGGTTGTGTTGCCAGATTGATCTTCTCAGTCTATATCACAACAGTCATACGCTTGTGGTGAAGGAAGGTCACCAGTTTGATCTCCACACCCGACAAGACAGGACTAGCGACGCTATCTTGAGCAAGGCACCTAACTCGCTCTAGGGAACCCGGATATGTTAAATGCGAAGCTCAAACTGATAAAAAAAAAATCACTTCCACTACACTTTACAATATCGGCTTGCTTTTCTTCTTCCCAGGATCTTAAGGAAACGTGTATGATGCAATATTCAGCTGGAATATTTAAACATTTCGTATGGATGACTGTGTTTGAGTAAGTTGAGAAGGACTACTTTGTACATTTTTAATAAACTATAATGGATGACTCATGGGAAAGGACGTTTCAGGCATGAAATCTTAAATGGATTTAAAGATTAACGCAAAAGGCAAGTAGTTTATTGTTATATCTCAAGGGCCTTTATTATATCTATATTATTAATTTATGTTAGGACAATTTAGGACAATAACTG
>JAOVVF010000048.1:15510263-15524241 GCA_028565595.1 Duopalatinus emarginatus
TATTAGTGGGATACAAACCATACCTCAATTATAAAATCACCCTCAAGACTGTTTACTAAACTTTTAATTACAACACAAGACACAACCACCTTTGCCATGACCCGTTACTGATGAGCAGTCATGATAATGTCCATAATCAAACTTGGTGCGGGGAATGAAACTCCTGTACATCTTTGCAAACCCAGTTCTATAATTGATTGTAATTTCACCTTGGCACTGCCCACATGCTAATCCTCACTCAGGTCTTTCTCTGTGTCCTCACTCCAGGCCAAAAGCAGGTTAAAACTTCCCTCTGGCCTACAACAGCAGCTGTGGATCAAGATATAGGAACGAGGATACAGATTGTAACTGGGCGTCGACTTGGAAAGCCCTCTCGGGCCTAATGAAACCGCAGCTAAGCTACAGACGGACAGAGAAGTCCAGAGCAAACAAATAAGAAAACAGGAGAGGCAGGAGAAGGAGTCGGAGGGAGGCGGCAGTGATGAAGAGTGGCTTCAGCTTAGACAAATAAATGCACTTTGTTTACAGACGTGGTCCAAGCTGATTACAATAAACCTACGGCTGAATATAATCCATCTCATCTAATTAGACACGGAGGAAGCAGGCTTTTTGCAAAATCATCATGACACACGTGGTCATGCAACTGATTACACTATAAAAATATTTTTAGAATGAATTCATATTAAAGATAGTATGTTGATATAAGAACGAGAGATGCAGAAGCAGAAAGCCTGTAATAAAACACAGACACTTCCCTTTCTGTTCAAAAACCCAATCCCCTGTTAAAATGAAACGGGAAGCCGCGAGCAGCATCGCTACACCTGGGGGCGGGGCTAATCTTAGGATCTGAAACTAGCGTACATTGCCTTAATGTCAATTGAAGTTAAAGTTGAGAAACGATTACATTAACACAAAGAGGCGAGACGTAACAATGACGCAGTTTCAGCTCCAAACACCTACATGCCAGGATTTTTATGGAACTGTAGAGGTGTGAATTTAACATGTCTTAGGCCTCCTAGAGATTCTTAAAGAAGCGTGTGTGTGTGTGTGTGTGGGTGTGTGTGTGAGCTGTCATGGAGCAGAAAAAAAGGGTTCAGGAAGAGCATAGCATCCAAAGAGACAGATTCTGTGACCTTCCTGCCCCATGCCACCTGCTGTCCTCTCAGGAAGCTCTCCCTTTGCTTGCAAAGGCACTGTTAATTGGCCTCTCTCTCCCTCTCTCTCTATCTCTCTCACACACACACTCACACACACATATCAGCTTATCCTACAGCAGTATAGCAAATCTTTGTGTAGGCAGACATGCAGAGTCATCAAGGGATTGCAACAAAGTAATATACAGCCTTCTCATCTCTGAGAACTAATTCAGAGAAACCAGACAGCCCCCCCACACACACACACACACACCCCATGCCACCCCGACACACACACACACACACACACTCCTATCCCACACGACTACCACAGACACTCAAAGATTTCAATTACAGCATTTCTAACATTTTTTTCTTCCACACCGAAGACATCTCTCTTCGCGAGATTAGTTTACTCCTAGTTTAATTGGAGAGACACTTCATTAACCAGGACATCTTTCTCCAACTTAACAACAAACAGCAACACTAATGTGACACCCATTTACCCAGGAATCAGCCAGTCCATTCCAATAAATTACCTACTCAGTTTGGCAGACAGTGAGACGCGGCCTTCGGTTACAGAGCCGCGTCGGCTACGACTGGAGATATAGCCTTGTGACCTGAGAAGTAACAGAAATCGGCAATCCACTGCAGAGTTTAATAGAGCTCTTCGGCCTAAGACGGCATTAGCTCCCTCAAAACATCTCCGTAAGCCAATTACAAGTGTACATGGAACATCTGTTTAATCCAACTAACACATCTGATTAAAAAGACAGGAACTGAGTGCATGCACTGCTCTCGAATAAAAGAGACCGGTGTTACATGTTGCATGATGGAGTTAGGAGACTGACAGCTGTACGTGTGATCTCTCACATCTGGACCAACCAATCTATTAAGCTAGACTTTGTATAGAAGCTGAAATTTAAAGGCTAACAAATGTTCATGGACGACCACAAACGTTTCAGATGAAAGGAACAGCTACCCGATCAGCAACCCCCGGGATCTTACCTTGCCGAACTGTTCGAAATACTGCTTCACATCTTCGACTACTGTGTTAGCTGATAATCCGCCTACAAATATTTTCTTTGTTCTTGTGACCATCTGGAAAAGAAGAGAGGACAAGAGATTAAGCCCATGTGAAAGCGTTTTAGTGCAGATTTCAAAATCAGACAACAAAAGAGACCTTTAGGACACTCAAAGCCAAAAAAAAAGAGTTCAGAAAGGATTGTTTCCCTGATCTGGCAGTATGTAGAGGTATGAGATGTGGGTGTCTGAGGGTGAAATGCACACAGGGACTGGGTGACACCTATCCTGCTATTCCTTCTTAGTATTACATCCAGATTGAACACCTTTGTTTGGTGTACACCTGAGTTATGAAAGTTGGTGTTAGGGCAGCCGTGGCCTAGTGGTTAGGGACTCGTGACCAGAAGGTCGCGGGTTCGATCCTCACCCAGGGCAAAACACGACTGAGGTGCCCTTGAGCAAGGCACCTAACTCCCCTAACTGCTCCATGGGTGCCGTGGATTGGGGCTGCCCCCCACTTCGGGCAAGTGTGTTCACCTCTGTGTGTGTGTTTCACTGCACCGATCGGTTAAATGCGGAGGTCACATTTCCTCTGTGTGCAAACACAGCAATGCAAAATAGTTCATTTTCATTTCATTATTTTTCGGCATAAAGCAACATTATAATGCACCAGTGGAGCAGCGACGTGGTTTGATGGACCTTCAAATACAAGCTAACAGTGACCCAAAAAACAGGTGTTAAAAAGTATTGAAGGTACAACACGAACAATACAAAGGAAATGTTTGGTTACAGATGTCTCGCTCACACAACGGGAACATTTCTCGAAAAGCAATTAACTCACTCCGTTGGCGAGATGTATGGTGCAGGGAGCCACGACTTCTCCCGCAGGACGCTTAATTGTGTTGAGAGTCTGAGTATTGAGATCACATAGCTCACCTATCACACAGGGCAATGATAACAGCTAACAAGAGAGCTTCTTGGGCAGTCATATGGCTCCTAGAGAAGTTGAAATAAACAGGGTATATTTGCTTCTGTCTGGTCAGCACTGATATCTGATGGGCTGGTTAGCGGAGAGAAATGCAATACAGGTTGAGAAGTCTAGAGCCGTTTATATGCATAACTATCCGTCCGACGCCGTCTTTGGAGACTGATATGCTCGGCCCGTGTCCTTGTCTTAGCTGTCCGCCAGCCCAACATCTTTCACAGTGTTTTTTAGTCTCATCTGCAGGCCTCCATGGCTAATCTATCTGTCTTTCTCTCTGTCGTTTTGCGGAGGCCCGGGCTACGCGACATGTCGGGGGGAAGATCGGCGTTTTTAGTGCTGTCTTTATGTCCTCTGACAGCACTGGCTCGTGGCTGATGGGATTCCTCAAGCCCAGGAACAACGCAATTACTCTGTCCATTTCTCTTCATGGTGACAAGACAACAGCAGGCCTCTGCGTTTTCTTTCCTCTCCGGTTCTAGCGGTGCTCCCTGGGGACCAGGATGCAGCTCTGCCTCGCAAGCACACAATCCTGCACGTTTGCATTCAGACTGCTGGCCAAGATTATGAGCGGCGCGATGAAAGCAAGGCCGTCAGCGCTGTAGCCTTTTTCAGATGACATGCTGACATGTAGGGGCGCTCGCTGACTCATCAGGTCAGGACAGCGAGCGCTGACAGCCAGCTGCTATGGTGATTTCGTAAGAAGGTTATAACTCGCTGATCTAACTTGACATTAGGAGCTGGATCGTGAGAAGATGGGTACTACAGGAAACAGACCATGCCTTACAGACATGCACAAACAGGACAAAGAGCGCTCGTACATCCCGTGTTTCCATTTAAAAGCGCCACGTCACCTCCGTCAGCCACAAAAGTGGGTTAGCCAGCTGTGACTATACATTGTATTAGGGCAGACCTCATCTATGAGCCAGTGAAAGGACACAGAGTGAGGACATGGAGTGACAGCATGGAGGTGAGAGAAGATTTTAAAACTGCCACTATCTTGGGGCCATAAAAATTCAGCAAAGAACATCTATGAATATGGAAAAAAAAAAAAAAAAAACGAGCACGCCTGGCACTGGGCTGATATATTAGAATGGTGCTACACTAGAGGTGATAGAGAATAAGCACTGCTTAGAGATATGTATAGATTTATGCAGAGAGGCAGAGTGTGTTGCTCTCAGTCGAGTGCTGCTGACGCTGTTTCAGCCCTGTCATCTTCCCCGAGCTATGCCTGATGCGCCTCGGCATGCCTCGAAAACATTCCGTGCCTTTCCTCCTGTCAGAGTGGCAGCTGCCAGAGAGCCGTCGAGAGAGAGAGAGAGACAGGAAGAGAGGGACAGAAGAAGAGAGAGAGAGAGAGAGAGAGAGTCGTACTGCAGGATGCTGAAAGAGCTGAGATGAGTGCACACATATTTATGGGAAGGAAAAAAAAAATAAGATCCACTGAATCAATAGTAGCGTTTTTTTAATGATTCATAGGATGAGTTAAATTCAGCCCAACTACTAATAAATTTCTTCTTGTTTTTTTTTTAATACTGCATCATCTTTTGCCCTTTTTTCAGCCTGAGATTCAGCAAACTTCGTTCGCATTTTCGAATAGGAGGCTCCACTTTACTTTCACTGTTCTTATGTCTGTGAATACTTGATAAGTATTTAAGTGCTCTAGTGCAAAGTCACTGCACATATTTATCCACTCATTCATTATATTATAGCGTTTGTTTAGCTGGTATTCCACAGGACCCCTGGTACATCTACAAACGTCTCTGAACACTATGTGTCCCTCATTTCTAAAGACTTGCACCAGTTCACGTCCCGCATTCGTTATTAAGGTTTTGGCCTCTTCTAACAGGACAATGCACCGCCACACACGTCAAGAGACGCCAAATTATGCTCAGAGGAACACTTATCTGAGTTTGGGGTTTTGCCATCCCACCCAAGTCACCAGAATTGTGGACCATTTGTGCAGGAAGTACGGTGTTCATTGCCTACAGAGCAGAACCTTCCTGTAGTGGGGACCTACCAAATATTAGACTGGTGTATCAGTTTTTCTGGCACTTCATCATGAGGTCATGAGTTACAGCAGATCCGATGTGAACATTCAAGGCTTAATTACGTGTAAAGTACAGCCGACGGTTATGTTACGAACCAGGTTCCGTTGTCAGAACGTGGTACTGCAGAATCTGACTTTACAGCTGGGTTAAGGGTTCAAATGCCAGCTGTGACAAGTGGTAGTTGAGACAAGGGCTTCTTGAGGCAAGCAGCTGGCCAAGTGGCGTCGTTCTCGTTAGAAAAGAAAAGAACAGCAGGGTCCCCTCACGTCCGCGTTTATTATTTAAAAGTGCCGGACGTAGTTGTGTGGTACGGGCAAGCACACGAAAGACATAGCATTGACCTCTGGGCGTTTTCTCAACAAAGCTGCATGATCAGCAGTTGACAAAGAAGGACGAGAGAGAGGTGGTCGCCTTATACATACATATGCCTGAGAGCGTTTCTTACACCTATTAATACATTCGTAGAGCAGGAAACAGGGTGAAATTGATATTTTCTTGGTTTGGTTTGACACTGCACAGAAGTAAAGTGATGGAAGGAGGGCTAAGAATAGAAATCAACCACGCGGAACAGAGACGGCGCTAAGCAAATAATTATAACACATAATTATATAAACAACTAGCAGACCATCATCATGTTGTGTATCACATCTAGCTTTTATTCCCTCTTTTGGTTCATCGGTCCAAATATCTAGAACACAGTGTTTCCTGCAGCACCACAACCCTGGCTGGATCACGGCTGATTTTGCGCCTCTCTAGTCAGTTTAGCAGCTTGCGTCTAAAAAAAAAAAAAAAAAAGATGCCCACAATCCAAAGTACACGTTATATTTGGTTCACTTCCTGCAGCTGGATCTCTTTCAGACTGCAATTGAGCACCGTTAGAGTTGACTTGGAACCGAATGGAGATCATCTCAATCAGACGTTCTTGGTGCGGTTGTTTTGGTCTGTGTGATTGCTGCGTTCTAACCTGTCTAAATAAACCAGACTGAGGGTGTAAATAAGGGTACAATAAGGACAATATCCACCAACTACGATTACGTTCGGCTGTGCAAAAGACAGGAAAGCCTTTTTTTTAACCTGTGTTTTTATTCCTCACGACAGGAAGGATGTTTGTGCCTGTAAAAATCTGCGCTCTTCAATCCTCGAGTGGACCGTGCGCCGTGCTCCGCAGATACTTCCCCTGGCCGAGACGGGATCTTTTTCGGCTTGGCGTAACAGAAGTAGAGAGGTGGATGGTACAAGTGACAGCAAAGTTTATTTATCTGAGCCACAATAAAATGAATCGAGACGTATCCTGCAGCCCAAATTGAAGGAATGTGATACGAGTGACAATTTAATATTGCATCTCCTCTCCTTTGGGCACAAATAGATCTAATTAAGATCTTTCATTAGATGCACTGCCGCCAAACCGGCCCTGGAAACATAGATCCTTATCAGAGCACAGGACAATCGCTGGGATGAAGACACACCAAATCAAGTTATACACCAGCACAGACAGAGAGTGAGTGAGAGCGAGAGACAGAGAGAGAGAAAGGAAGGAAAGAGCAGTTTGACAGATGACAGAATGAAGGTTACTTAGAGTTTAACAAAGAACAGAAGTCCTGTTCTCATCTAAACACCTGATGAGCGCCATGTAGAGTGCTGCCTCTCCATCTTCTCTCTTCAGCTAAGCGAGTGGTAAAGAGGCATGCACTGTTATATTTATGTTTACGCTGTCTTCCTGATTAACTGCGTTGCGGCCCTCTCGGTACTGATTGCGGTTGACTAACATAGGTCCTTTCCCTAAAATAAACCCATAAGCCTGAGACAAGAGATGCTCTTGTGATCTGACGTGAAGGCTTCTTTTTTTTTAATCAGAGTCCTCTCTATCTACCATTTTCCTGGCTTGATGTCCCCTGATTAGAGTGAGATAATGAGCCTCCACTCCATCCTCCTCCCTCACACCCCCCCATCTCCCTCCAAGGCCTCTTCATCATCTCAAATCACACATTCAACCACTGATTACCGACTTCTTGTACCTTCGCTTGAATCACGCGCTACGGGTGACCAGGCTTAGAAACGTCGTCAGACAGGAACAGTGAACTACCACGCTGAGAATTCTCTCAAGACTGTATTTTGTTTTGTCCCTATGTCACTTGTTTGACTGACAGCATCCACTTCACGGACTGAATTTCGCCCGCCGAGCTCCAATTTGTACACATTTTTGAAATGTGGAATTTTAATGCTGACATTCGAATGTGCTAGGCCAAACGGGCCGGCGCTTCCTCGGCTCCGGCTAACCCTGATTGACAGGCGGGGTGGCGGTCTAACCAAGAGCTCAGATTAACTGATTAGTAACAATGGCTAAACCTCTGGATTTGCATGCTACGTTGCCGCCCTTCTCTCCTGTCCCCTCTCTCCATATCAGCCTTCTATCTGTGCCATTCCTCCAAGAACGCAGCTTTATTTGATCCACTGTAATTGCGTCTTATCTATACCCGTCTCTAAGGTGGGCAAACAGGAGCTTATTCATGAGCTGCAGGTGAAAATATCGTAAAAATAATCAAATGTAAGAAATGTGGTGCAGTGTGTGACAGTAAAAACAAGCAGACAGAACAGGTCCAGGATCCTCGTTATGCCGAGTATTTATAGAATGCTAATTTATAACCGCGATACTATTACGCTGAGTGTGTGATTAAGGAAAAGGAGCTTAGAGCGAATGATAGGCGACAGGCCAAACACGTCTGGAGATAGCTTATAGCGAGTATAGCCACGAGCATGGGAGATGCAGGCTGCCAGGGAACAGGTTAAAAGGGCCTTTTCTTGGCCTCTTGTACACGTAAATGAGTCTCTGGCTTCCTCAATGGCAGATTCTTTAGAAGCCACTTAGCTCAGCCCCAGGCAGTTAAAACTCAAGTGTCAGACAGGTGTCCAATTATCTCCATTCATTCTGGCTAAGGATGTAAATGTTAGCCTTTTAAAAACCTCATCTGTAGAGTTATTTTAACACAGGACTAAAGTGGCTTAAAGATGAATGTCTAAAAAAGACAAACTCTTCAACAGCTCATAATGGCACTAATAAGGTGATGGGTTATACCCTAGTGCTGTTCAATGCTCCATTTGAATTTGTCAGAGGGTGTTGATTAATTTTCTATAATATCTCAGTTTCAGCACCAACGTTCATCTTTCTGTCTGTCTGTCTGCCTGTCTGCCTGTCTGTCTGTCTGTCTTCCTAACACTGACAATAACATTATTATATCTATAGTAATAACTTACACAGGTGTTTGTAAGGTGGACACTTCATATAATTGAATATATAAAAAAATGTGTTATTGTTGATATGTTGACATTTTCTGCACAGAGATCATGTAATTATAGGCAAACTGCTGTGGAATAAGAGGAATAAAACACTAGAGCATGCTGGTATAGCTGACTGATCTACATGGGTGTAGGAATGGCATTTAATTATTTTTCATTTAATTACTTCTAGTAGCTCTTGTTCAAAATAGAAATTAAAGTATACGTTTGAACAAAATATGTTTCACTTACTGCATTATATATTCTACTTGTTATATTATTCAGTGTTCCTACTGCCATGTTGTATCTGTGCAATAATATGCAGTTAGATTTTGCCTTGTTTTGCTCCTACTGTACTCGTTGTACACTGATGTAATACATAAATTTCCCCTATGGATAAATAAAGTTATCTATTTATAATTTTATGGTCAGTCAGTAAGGATACACACATTAGTTACAGTAATACATGAATGGTACGGACTGATTTTCATGTAAAGTGGCTCTAACAGAATACGCAAAAGCACTTGCTTATAATATGTTGTACTTTTAGTGCATACAAACGATTCCCAGCGCAGTATAATAGTGATCTACACCAAGAGCGCTGACCTGAAAGTGGAGTTCAGTCCTTAACAATACAAGTGAAAGTGAATTATTTTTGCCTTACTGTGTTTGCACACAGAAGGAATGTGACCTCCGCATTTAACCCATCCGTGCAGTGAAACACACACCCCAGTGAACACTAGGGGGCAGTGAACACACTTGCACGGAGCGGGGGGCAGCCCCAAACCACAGCGCCCGGGAAGCAGTTAGGGGAGTTAGGTGCCTTGCTCAAGGGCAACTCAGTCATGTCTTGCCCTGGGTGGGGATCAAACCCGCGACTTTCGGGTCACAAGACCGGTTCCCTAACCACTAGGCCACGGCACTGATCCTCTGATTTTTTATCTATTTTGAAGGGAAAATGCTCTGCATTGTAAATTGCAATAGACAAGAATCTACTACAATCCACTTACAAATATGGCTTGAATCCAGATTTCCGGATTTATTACTTTGTTTCATTCGTCGGCTTTCAGTGCGGAACACTTGTGTACCAAAACTTTGTGAATTTCTGAACGAGACCCAGTTGAAGCAGATAAACTGGACAGAGAATCCGAGATTGCACCAAAGACGGTCAATACGTGACTAGACATTGTCGTGTCAATAATCTACATGACTGTTTTACACCTGCCCTTCAATACAGTCTATTTGTACCTGCTCTGTTACTATAACAACCCATGTGAAAATGAAAAAATGAGCTACTTTGTTTTGACCACTGTGCAGTGGATTTGACCTCCACATTTAACCCATCAGTGCAGTGAAATACACACACATACACACTAGTAAACACACTAGGGGGCAGTGAGCAAAGGTGCCCAGAGCGATGGACAGCCTCTTTATCCGCAGTGCCCAGGGAGCACATGGGTGTTAGGTGCCTTGCTCAAGGGCACTTTAGTCGAGCCTGGTTACTTAACCACAAGCGTACCACTGTCCCAAATGTGCAATAAGCATGTCAGATTTCACTTTACAATGAACTACGAGACTAAAAATCAGATCTAAGACATGCATATAGTTAGAATCCACAGCCATCTTTTTTTTTCCTTTTTTTTTTTAATTACATCACACACTGACTGTCGGCTCCTTTCCCACAATCGCACCTCTCTCGACAACGAATGCCAATAATAGCAGCAAGAGCTCTGCATCTGCCGTTATTCCGATCGACCCCTAGAGCAGATCGTCTGTTTTAGGAAGGTTTGTGCTGCTGACTTGTTCTTTTGTTTAATCTGTTCATGATAATGACAGATATAAGCCGTTTACACGAACGTGAACTATCAAGGCAGAAATGTGGAAGCTGAATAAATAATATAAGTGGATGCAACCATAGCATAATGTCAGGTGACTGTCAGGAACTGGGTCAGTCGACCTGATAAGTATGTCAGATCTACTGTATATTGTGGCCTGTTGTGACCCCAGGGCACACAACATCAACGTAAGCATGACACACACACACATAAAGCCCTGGATGTATGTCAGGGGTCATACATGGATCAGCTTTTTTAGTTTGCTGTGTTTAAAAGGTGACATCATGCTTTCTGCTTTATCACAAAAAAGGGCTTCTATAAGCAGCCTGTAATTCACTTAGGGCTACACTTACACGCCTTGAAACGAGAAGGTATCCTATAGCTCTAAACTAGTAACACAGCCCGAAAATGACTTACAGGTTTTATCTATAGCCTGCATGTCCGCCCAGAAAAGAACGGCTACAATAACAAATTGAAGGTGTGCTTTCTCACAAGCTCGCGCAGCCCGTCTTCTCAATATCACACCACCCAATGCCAATATTCGCGCCTGACAAACTGTAGCAATACCTCCTCCATGGCTTTATCTTAATGATCTGATGTACTGTACACTTCAACCGAGAGTCGATTATTGTACAGTTATGAAGATGGATGACAGCTGCTCATAGTTCCTTATAGGGCCCAGGAGATGGCTAGGCTGATACACCTCCTGCTTTCCATCCATTGGACACACACTGCATCTCAATGAGCACTCAGCCTTGATAAACAGTCTGCTGAAAGGAAAAATATTTCCACATTAAGGTTGAGGAACCAAAAAAAGAAAAAACGAATGAGAAAAAAATGAGAACCTGCTCCTCAAAGCTATTCTGAAAAATTAATATGCTAATTAAGTGCTTGCTCGAGGCGAAATCTTGGAAACTTTAGCAGGGGAGTTATAAGCACTTAACAAATTACTTACACCATTATGCTGGGAGCCGTATACATTTTTAAAGTGACTATATTTTTCTGCTCGCCTTTCATTCTTTACAACAGCCCTTGCTATTTCTGAGCAATATCCTCCCCTGTTGCCATTTAGGAGCTAAAATGGATATCAGACTTCATTGGTCTTCTCTGAAATATTGAACGCGGATCGAGCCGAGGAATTTATCAGCACGCGCCATCGTTTTTTCGAGCCGACTCCTCTCCTCGACACCGGTGGAGCTTGCTGTTGTGAAATGCCTAAACTAATGCTGGAATTATCTGCGGCAGACAAACGCGCAGTGATCTTCAGCCTACCTAATCCGCTCAGGAGTAAGGACAGCCAAATGCAGAGGCATCCGTCTCCCAGGCCCATGCTCCATCAGTTTAAAATGAGTTCGGAAATCACCGCACGCGTTTGACGTGCTCGAGGATTGAGTGTGTTTGTCTGAGCGAGAGATCTAGGCAAATGCACAGCAAATAGCCTGGAGCTATATCTCGGCTTCAGACTGAGGCTCTGTATGCCTCTTAGAGTAATGCAGCCTATTAATGAGCTTCACTGTCCTCGACAGTATCCGGTTTTAACACTGCACTTGAAAGGTCACTAAGCAGACAGATCCAAACACGCTGATTTCTGAGTTCATGACACTCTCTTTCCACTGGCCTTGATGCTGAAAGAAAAAAAAAAAGTTCTTTCCGTCTCACAAAGTGTCCATCAAACGTAAAAGCTTGGAGGGTAGTGCAAATATAACATCACACACACACACACACACACACACACACACACACACACACACACACACAATAGTAGTGGTGGAAGGAAAACAATATTGTTTTCCAATAAAAGTGTGCACGCCACATAAAGTGTGTGTATGTGTGTGTGTGTGTGTGTGTGTGTGTGTGTGTGTTTGTAAGAGACTGCCTGTGGGTAATTAGGGCCCAGCTGGCCGGCGGAAGCCGTGTGCTGAGAAGGGAACCGAGTGATGGTCAGGTCTGCTCCAGTCAGCACACAGAGCAGTCCAGTGTCCCACACTGCAGCTGCCCACATACATTACTCAACACACTCAGGACTCACACACTATAAGCAACGGCACATGAACCCAGCCTACACAACATGACATCTACGATTTTCCTCTCGTTGCTCTTGGTGCAGACGATTATCTAGGGTGCCATCTAGAGGAGGGCAGCATTTTATACTTCCTCTGCCCTGCTGAAGATGCCACGTGTTCAGGCCAGGACTCCTGGGCTTACACGGTCCAGTGAATCCCTGCGCCATGTTTGGAAGAGCGAGATTGGTTCCTAATCAAATCCATGCAGGTAATCAGGTTTTCCCTAATAACATCAGTTCTGTTTATATTACAGACTGTTAGGCTCTGTCCACATGTATAGGGATATTTTTCAAGAAGGCATCCAGTCTCAACATTATTGAACACATTATTGAACAACGGGATGCCATGTAACGTGCTGTGGAACACAGAAATCCTACACCTTGGAATACAGCAGAATTGTGGAGCGTTCTGCAGGAAGTCTAGTGTTCATTGGCTACAGAATATTATATTTTTTGTTTCAGTCCTTCGCTCTGTGGAGGATCTACCGAGTATTAAACTGGTGTCCAATTTTTTTTTTGTGTAAGTGTAAGTGCATACAATATATGTACCATATACAGAACTGTTGCTGTTTTGTTATTTAGTGCAAAGATAAAAAATAGGAGATATCATATATAATCCTTACACGGCAAATAAAAAATGACAGTGAATTTGTTTTTCAAGACTTAGAAAAAAGGGAAATTATGTCTTTCTTTCAATGTCCAGGCTTTTAGTTGTAGGTCTGTTTTTTGTTTGCTTTCTGAGAAATAGGTCAACTAGACATTTTCCTGAGACTTGGCAACCCTAGTGGCAACCCTCCATTTATCACAGGCTGCTACTTTGTGGTCTGTTCCCCCGTGGTCTTATTTGATAACGTGTTTTCAATTTAATTCCAAAATGTTTTAGGATTACACCTTCATGCGGATATGCCAGAAAGTGATACCCATCATACTGCTCTTGAAGCCACAGCCACGGCACTACAAACCTCACTGTGAACTGGGAATCTGACTTGTTGACGCTGTGTTCGTCTGTACCATTGTCAATCAGCATATGAATCCTTGTGTTTGTCTTTTTTGGTTTTGACTTTTGGGCTGTGCCTTTCAGCATTCTGTCTGCTCTTTTTTCCTCAACACACATGCTCTTAATGTTCCCATCAGGAATTTGACATAACAGTAGATGACATACTATAAATGGGCTGGCATGCTCATGTGAATGGTCTCAGATCTTTTTCTCCCCTTGTTTTTCACATAGACAGATATTTTCTAAAAATGTAGGGTTTTAAGAGATTTTTTTTTAATTCAAGCAAAAAAACAAGTGCAATTTATTGTCAACAGTGTCAACAGAGATGCCTCTGCCAGCCACAAGTCTAATCCTCCTTATTACTAATGTGTATGCAAACATTAGTACCTTATTAAAACACCTTCAAACTGAGAAAAAAACTATTTCAGACATTTGACCTTGCTGTAACCTTGACACTAGCTGGATCAATTTCAAAATCTAATTAGTTTCTCTGCTGGTTAAAATGAATATACAGTAATTCCTTATAAAATCCTATTGCCAGAGATATAACACAGACACATACATGTGGATGTGTCTTAGTTTTCTCTTAGTGAAAATACTGGCTGAAGGGTTCTAATAATAA
>JAOVVF010000048.1:15526510-15537594 GCA_028565595.1 Duopalatinus emarginatus
CTAGTGTTCACTGGTGTGTGTGTTTCACTGCACGGATGGGTTAAATGCGGAGGTCACATTCCTTCTGTGTGCAAATAGTTCAATTTCATTTCATTAAAATGACAATAGACTCAAACAATGTTGCAATAAAAGTATTTAAAGCATTTAGCCAATATATACATATTTACACATAATAAATATACAAGTGAGTGACAAAGGAATAAACAGTGTCTCTGTCATGATCTGGCTAGCCTCCACTTGTGTTCTGACTTTTATCCCAAAACAAAACATTTCTATACTGATGGGTGTGGTCTCTTCTAGGATGACTCCACCCCCGTTCATAGCATATGAGGGCTCACTGAACGGTTTGATAAGTGTGAAAATGATGTGAATCAAATGCTTTAAGATGTTAAAATGAAATTTAGGCCTCATTTCCACCGTCATCATGAAAACACCAAAATGAAGAAATATTGTGTGTTATATCCCACCAGTAGAGCTCCAGAGACCTAGAGAATCAATGCCAAGGCAAAATAAAGCTGTTCTGGCAGCACACTGTGGCCACCACAGTGATTTGTAATTTATTTTTCTCTATTGCCTATATCTTAATCAAGCTTCAGTGACCTATGAAGAAGACGTTTGGTAATAAAAACGAAGCAGCCAGGTAGCTAGAGAGCAAAGTGTAAACACGTTGCATTACTAAATTGTAACAATACAGTACAAAGCCTGTATATGGACATTTATAAACTAAGACCATGTTTTAACTAAAATACATTTTCCTACATTTTACTTGACAGAAGCATGAGAACGGCCATATGTTGTTCCAGGGGGTTCCCAGTGCAACATGGTTCCAGAGGCGGGTATCCAAAACAACGTTTCTCCTCATTGTTACTAGGCAGCAAGAGGATAAATGAACCTGGAGCGAGGGATTAACTTGCAATTAGGACGATGGCTCTTATGAGTGACTCTGCCTTTGGGAGAGAGCCGGCTCTGCTGTCAGGCAGCATGCTGCACAGATGCTGTAGCTGAAAGGGCCACAGATATGCTACAAACGATACGATTCTCAGCGTGTATGCCTGATTCGCTGCATTTCTTATTCTCAATAGCTTTCTATAGCTATGGAAAATATCTTCTACACAAAACCGGATAGTCGCGTTATTGTGCGACGTGAATATCCGACTGAATATACAAACCGATATTAAAAAAAGAGCCCAAACAAGCATATGAATGATATCTTTGTAACATTTTGCTCCTCTCCTGCTTCTCGTTACTCATTATGCAGCAAGTCTACCTCGACGATGTAAACTGAACTCTGTTTACGACTGTGGAAATGCTGTACAGCTTGACTGAGCCTTAACACAGATCATGTAGTGGGGGCTGCACATCACTGCAGAATCATAGCACAGCCTTAAGCACATGTTCTCTAACAGGCGTACACACACACACACACACACACACACACACACACACACACTTTCTCTGCTCATCCATGTATGACCTGCCTCTGCACTGCTGCAAGGTGGGCTGGGCAGGAGTGCCTTTTTTTTTCCGAGCACAGTGCTGCTTTCTTTCCCTCCAAACATCTCTAACACTCCATGTTAGTCCAGTTCTGCATAAAAAAAAAGTAAGGGCAGCTGTCCCACCTTGAAGTCAAAATAGAGCCACTCTGTTAGTTTGTGGTATGAACCAACACACCCATCCATGGCGGAGTTGATGCCAGAAGCTTGTGTACATGCTCCTAAACATGCAAACATGAAAACACACACACACACACGAGTGCTGTGCATCATCCTGCATAACCGATAAATTGTGCCTAAACAGTGCTAGCACTAGGGCCTTGCTATGCTCTTGTAATAACAAGGTCATGGTGCCGACTGTCAGTGTTTCAAGGGCCAGTCCTAGAAATTGATTACATTTGGTTTACTTGTCTCCGCTGTTTCCTTTCATATGATTTCATTTCAACATTTAAGGAAATGTGAAGGTGATTAGCAAGGCTTTAAACGACATTACAAACGCCTGGGCTGTTCTAACCTCTACAGCATGTTCTTGCGTGTACAAATCCATTCTTCTTTCACTCCCATTTTCACCAGAGAAGTCAAAATGTGCCTCTAATTTAACATCTGTTACAGCGTGATATCAGCTTGGGGATACAGAGGAGGGAGGGAGTGCGAGCAACAAAAACGACTTTGAGAACGATTTGAACTCAAACAGGATGGCTGCTCTAATTAATAAAAACTGCACACATGACATGCCGGAGCTCCAATCGGTTTACACAGTAAACAGACGAGTGGCTCTGCCTTAGTCAGATACGGCCTGTTCAAACCTATTTCAAGTGCAAGCCTGAGTGGAACAGCCATCGCTCCTTCTCCTGCCTCTCTTTCGGTCCCTCTCTGTCTAATAGGAGCCATTAGCAAGAAGCTTCTCCGCTGCCCCTGGATTACTGCGCTATATAATTGCAGCAGGAAAAAGGCACGATGGGTTTAAATGGCATGGGTGCAATATTTGGATGAATGAATTGAAGGTCCTCGCTGATTTCCCAAGCCTCACTAGCCCCGCGCATTACTTCTATTTCATTCCGAACCGTTCTAATAGTAACACCACAAGCCTTTCATGCAACTATTACACACTGTGCGGACGATGAAGGTTGAATGCAATGCTTTCTTAGACTCCTGGCTCCCCTGAATCCCAGCTACCGAAGGTGTAACAGTTTCCAGAAATAAAAAATGAACGCACACAACGGTGCATAAAAAAAAGAGGCTCTCCTGCTGCATGCGTCTGGTTCTACTTTAAAAGCTCTTTCTCCTTTATCCAAGAGAGCAGCTCCTCTTTTGTTCTGCATAAATGCCAATTACCTAATTCTCTCTAGCATGCAAATCAGATGAAATGAGGGCACGGCACATTGCCCACGGTGTGAGCCACGCTGCTGTTTCCACAGTGACAAGAAGGGTACCTTTTGGGACACTTCTCTACTTAACACTTTAATCAAGCTCCATTTAGAGGGAAAAAATGTAATAGATTTTCTTCGCACAGCTCCATATCTCTCTCTCTCTCTCTCTTCCTGTCTCTCGCTCCCGCTCTCTCTCTCTTCCTCTGTCTGTCTCGTTCTCTCTCTCTTCAAAAGCTCGTGAACCATAACAATCACTTAGCCTGCAGACCACATATACTTCACTCGCTGCCAAAATACACACTTTGCCATCCCAAATATTATACTGAAATACTAACATTTGCGCAAAGCAAATTCGCTAAGCCATTTCATATTAGTGTAAATTTCAAACTTTTTTTTTTCCCCCTCTCACACAACTGAAAATATTCATTCGCTTTCATAGCGGGTCAGAGCGCTGCCTGCTCGATTTGGCAGATCTTTCAGTGTAAATGCGCATAGTGTGTGGAGGGAAAGAAAAATGTGAAACAGGAATACTCATACTGTGTCAATGTGTGCTCAAGTGAGCAAATCATATTATTTACAGTTCACAGGAGAATTCTACGATTATCGTACAGCGATGAGAAGTTGGCAAAAACAAGCTTTAGACCTATAAACATTGCTGAACCTAGAGACTAGAACTGGCTGTGCTCCCTGGGCATATTCTCTTTGCCTTGTCAATCATAGGAGCTCTAGCTACTCATGGGCGTATGTCAGATCATACATACAGAAGTGGGCAGGAGCACTTTCTACCAGGTGTGTTACATCACCTCTTGACATTGTATAACCAAGTGGCTTGAAAAGAAGTGGTGGCTGGCTGCACATGGCCGGGAGGAATCACCTGATGGCCTTCACCTCCCTGGTTGGTTGCTGTAGCATGATAGGAGAGAACATGTCTGATGGGAATTGGACATGCCCAAGTTACGGACAAGATCAGGACATGGGCAAAACACATTGCTGAATTATCAAGGTACCTGGGCTGCTTCCTCGGCTGACTAAAACAAGTAAGTGCCTTTATAAAACAGTATGGATTCATAAAGTAAAACATGCCTGCACAATATGTTGTGAGTGTTCATTTTTAAATACTGATGCACAAGGAGCAGCCATATGTTAAAGTTGTGGTTAAGGAACAAACCTTGGGACCAGAAGGTCCTCGGTTTGATCCCCACAACCGACACAGACTTTAAGCAAGGCAATTAACCCCCAACTGATCCCCGGGTGCTGCAGATAGGGGCTGCCCTCAGCTCTGGGCACAGTGTCCCCTAGTGTATGTTCACTGCACAGAAGGGTCAAATGCGAAGGTCAATTCCACTGCACACTGGTCAAAAATGTTCTGTAAGGATCCGGCTTTTCTTGGACTGTGTTACTAAACTGTGGCAACAAATTGATACAAAAAACTAATGCCAGCTAATCTTTAACCACAAAACGTTACAGCATCACCAGTTTGTTTAAATACAATGCTCTAAAGAGGTATTCAGGGTTAGCTTCAAAACCTATAACATCCCACAATGCATTGTTAAATACAGCATAATTTAATATAATGAACATAACCTAACTGTGACTCTGCCTAGAGGAGGAAATCCAGCAAAAGGTTAGGAAGAAATCAGCCATAGAACCAACCTATGTAAGTGTGGGAATAATGCTACCAGCACCATGCTTCACTGTGGCAAAAATGTCCCCATGGTGATGATAACGTGTCGGGTTTCCAGCAAACACAGGGCTATGCGACAATAACAAAAAAAAGTTCCAGTTTAGTCTCATTAGACCAGAGAATCCTTTTTCAACATGTTTCCAACGTGCCTTCTGGCAAACTCCAAACAGGATTTTATTCGGTTCGTCACTCTTCCTTTAGATTCCTTACATATAATCCCATTAAGCCCATCTGAGTTCCAGGTTATAACGCTACAAAATGTGAAAAACTACTACCTCCTCATTCACATGACTGCCACACCACTGAGCCCTAAGCAGCAACATGAGCAGAACATATCATAAACAGCTCCACTGAGACAAGCTCTCTCATCTGCCTGGGTACCTCGGGGAATAACAATGAAAGAGGTGTGTGATAGTGGCAGAGTTACAGGCGCTGTGCACCCATAGGCCCGTCTGACATGTGATTACATTTTGCACCCCCACCTCCCCCCCAAAAAAAAACCACCTCACACACCGTGTCACAGACGTCCACTCCTCAGAGCGACCTCGTTAATGAGGGGCGAAGGGCATCCGCCTCACCTCCACAGGCCACAGCTCGGGCTCCGAATACTAATTACACCAACAACCTGAAGGTTAGATGGAGAACAGCACTGGAGAGTGGGAGGACCGGAGGAGAAGAAAAAAAAAAGAGTGCAACAAATGGCCCATGAAGCATCTTGTACAATAAAGCACTCCTCTGTGCAAAAGAAGTCAATGGCAAAGAGCTAGTGAGCCTTCACATGAGCCGGTACTCTTTTGTTATCTTTAAACGCTATTGACACCTCACTTAAGAGGCATCTGAAGGATAGACACACATGGGCATATTTGGACAGAGAGTCCAATTTAAGTCTGGCTCCCTGTAATGCAGTGTGTCATTTTGGAGTGTGAGAGTTCATGGAGAAGTACAACACAGCTCACAGGAGGGAGTCGCCGACTTTCTTAAAACAACAGACTGGAACGGGGTGGAGCTAAGTGGACGTAATGGATGGTTGTAGCCCTATATCCTACAGCTATGCTACAGACAGTTATACTTACCAGCCTATCATGTGTGTGTGTGTGTGTGTGTGTGTGTGTGTGTGTGTGTGAGAACCCTTCATATGGTGAAATTTTGACAGTGTCTTTTATATATTTTTTTCTCTGGGAAACAAACTGTATATTTTTTTGACAAGTAAAGCGACATTTTAAATCTGCTTGCTCCCAAAAGTGACGAGGGTAAAAATCAGCAATTAAAGATTTCATTCCAAATCCACTAAAATACTCTGTATCTACCTCAACATCACTTAAAATTTTACGTTAGCAAAGAAAGATGAGTTTTTTCCATTGATAATCAGCATCATCCACATTATCCTCTGTCTCATACCCCACACTGCCACACTAATACCTCATCTAATCAATCCAAACATTTACACATTCTTTTGGACAAATATTTAAGATGGAATAATCAATCTGCTATGTATTGGTTTCGTCCCATTTTTAACTCAAATATATTACAGGTGACTGGCCAATATTTCGCAAACTTTCTCAAAGTTTATCAATGGTGTAAAACAGATGAGCAACGTTTCACGAAGTAAGGATTGCTGCAGTCCTGCATGAACCCCATTTCTGCATTCCCATTTAACGCTTCATCTAGGATGTGAAGTGCTGCAGGTCCCCAGTTCATAGCTGAAATGCTAGATGGAAATACAGACCTTTGAACCCCTATATTACATTTGAATGTGTGGGTAAAACATGCTGTCAGTCTGACCTTTTTTTTAGCGTATGTGACTCAACAATAATGCCCGCTTTTCTGCTGTTGCCGAAGCTTCTGCTGTTGCCACGTCCATTGTAAATGTACTAAATTAGTTTAGACCATGTTTTATTTCCTGATTGCGCTAGTTAAAAGTGGCATCCAGTCCCGCCCACGATCAGTATTTGCTTTTGGCTAATTGTGACAAAACGTGAATGGCAAACGGTATCAGGCCCAAAACGGCATGGCATGTCCATCTCTAACCAATCTATTTATATTAAGCAATGTCAGAGATGATTACAGGCAAGAAGGTTTCAGATAGCCTCATTAGTAAATGTTTCTTATGGCTGCAGTTGAAAGGTACAACATAAAATCATTCCATTATAAAGGTACCTTTAAAAAAATGGGAATTGCCATCATGCCATGCACTCATTCATTTCATGTTCGTTCATTAATTCAATTTCTTTACCACGTAGTCCATTAGGGTCAGAGAAGAAAGCAGAAAAGGACAGACATCACTGTTCCATGCAACCTCCTCCTGCTCAACCAGGGTGTCCTCAGTCATGTGCCATGCAATTTATATTTATACTTATATCATTGTGTCAGGCTTTTAAAGGTGAATGAATCATCTGAGGGTTAATTGAAAGCCTGGCTAATGTTTGGATTTTAAATGATCTGATATTACGATAAAGAGTCAAATCATTTAAAGTACTGTAATGTCAGGTATACATTGGTTGTTGATTTTCTGTAGAAACCATATTCGAGAAGAATTTCTAAGAAAGAAAATATGTTAGTTACCATAGAGCATAGGCTCTATGCACCACTTTCAGGTGGGCAGGTTGTGTACGAAGGCTATATAATGACCATATATAATGACCACACTGTGATATATTCATTTAAATTGGGTTTTTTTATTGAATGTAGTTGTGCTATCATATTTATTCATATTTACTGTTCTTCTAAGACTGAGAAAAATAATAACCGTATTTGCCTTATTTATGATGAAACAGTATCTTAATGTAGTAGGTCCCTAATATTCATTACAATATGAGCTAGCCTGCTAGGTATGGCATGAACGTTCATCACTAATCAAGAATACTTAACTTGCACTAAAGACCGGTTCCAAACAAATCTAGCTAACTAACAGTCTGGGCTATATTTACCTTATGTTGCACATTCTCCTAATGAGCTAGCATCACACAGTGTATCCTCAGGGAGATGGGAAATACGCTATACACTGAATGTGAATAATGTACCCAATTGCAATCTCGCTCCTAAACTCTGCATTTCCAGAAACCAAAAGCAAATTACGTGGCAGCCCTATAAACCCATATCTCACCCAGCATCACACTGCAGCAATTAAATGCTCTGCTGCGGTTTAGCTTCTGTCCTTATAATTGTGATTCTGCGCTAATAGCGAACGGTTCAGCTGCATCAGACTGAGCCCGGGTGATGTTGGAGACCTGTGGTTTTCGTATGTAGTGCTTCTCGTGTACCATTGTTGTATAAGTGTACACAACATGTCTGTACAATCTGCTCTACAAGCTCCACAGGGATTGCCATATAAATGATTCATAGTTAGGAAAAAGACAGCAATTAATATTCAGCTGTTTGTTGGTAGTGTTTATGCCCCCATTTGCTTTGACCACAAACAGCTCATGGAGCAATCTATCACCATTGCTGATGGTGCAGTTTATTTACCATGCTGAGGAAAGCGAGAACAAGACAAAGGCAGACAGACAGATGGACATACCACATGAGCGTCAGAGAAACAGATTCATGGAGAAACTAGTTCAGACTCTCAATTCTGCTTCATGTTTAAGGTTAAATGTCACACACCCACAAGTGAACTGAATGTATTTTCACTCTTTCTACTTTACTTTACAAGAAGTTCAGCTGGCAGACTTCAGGAATCTACTGAAACCTTACATATCCCCAAAACATTAAATAATGCTGAGAGATGTGATGGTTTCCCAGCTTAAGAAGCAATATTGATGAAATTGACATTCCTATAAAGGATTTACAGCACAACTCGGTTTATAATGGCTGTCATTTCCACTTTCACGTCTGAACAGATATACAGCCACTATCACAGAGGAGAATGTTTCATTCGATTTTATTCAGACAGGCCGAAAAAGTGTCCTTTTATTTTCTAACATAATGTAAAATCACAGTGACTGAATGGGCTGAAATGACTAAATAGGCTAAACTAGCGGTACTGGAGCCAATACTGAAATATTAATGATTGAATCAGAAGAGACGGATATCGGTTTTAGACTACGAACAACTGTGAACAACCCTATTGAGACACCAATAAAGAACGTTTTCACACTTGGCCCAAACACCTGAGGCCATGCCCAGGTCCAATTCTTGACTCATAATCACAGGTTTGCTTCTACACAGAAGAATTCCTTCCAAAAGGATTGGGTAGAGCCATATAACAGTTTTGTCCACACAGACTTGCAAAATGGTAGACATTTCAGTAGGCACTAAATTGCTCTTGACATGACATGCAATTGTATGGGAATACCTACAAACAAGGAGCTGTTCTTGTGTAAGATTTTTAGCCAGGCAGGCTGGCATGAAACATGCTTATTTTAGCACTCACACCACAAAGGTGAGCTGATTACAGTGCTCCAGTCCTACGAGCGACCATTACAATAAGTTCCCTGTCATCGCAAATCTCGGGAACAGGACGTAGCATGAATCAATCACGTTATACATTTAACCGTGCAGTAAAACACACACACCACTGAACACTAGGGGGCAGTGAACACACTTGCCTGGAGCACGGCTGCCCCAAACCATGGTGCCTGGGGAGCAGTTGGGGTTGTTAGATGCCTTGCTCAAGTACACCTCAGTCACGTCTTGCCCTGTGTGATCAAACCCGCGACCTTCTGGTCACATGACCGGTTCCCTAAGCACTAGGCCACGGCTGCCTGTGACACGTGTTGCCATACAAGATCTAAGTACAGCCATCATATAACCTCCAGCTCTACCCTAAAAACAATATTTGTTTTAATAACTGCCTTTGAACCATGTTTGGCAGACATCACCTACATATTTCTTTACACTTGCCAACTGATTTCTTTCCCGATACCTGTTTAGTGTTCTTAAACCGTGTGTTGCCTGTGGTGAATCTGTCATGGCAAATTGTATCTTTCAGAAGCTCCAGAGTGGAAAGACAGATGCTGGAAAAGAGAGAAAAAAAAATCTTTCAAGAGATCCCTATAATTTAAACTGATCTTATCTTGGCCCATGGGAATATGTTACATGTACTGCTTATCAGAGGAGGCAACATTGGACATGCACCAGAGTTATCGTGTTATTCGTAAACAATACCCAGTGGCCTGGATCTATTTATGTATATAGGACAGCAAAGCCTTATTCTGATTCGGCCCCTAGAGATATACATCTATTCTCATTGAGAATATCTAATTTTTTAGGTTTCCTGCAAATACAGTCTCTCTCTCTCTCTCTCTCTCTCTCTCTCTCTCTCTCTCTCTCCCGCTTCCTTTGCATTATTTTCTCTCTCCCTTTCTTTAACACTCCCTCTTGTCTTTTGCGCTTGGCAGGATGTCTGTTCCGTACTCCGCTGAGGATGTGAACACAGTTGTATTGAAGCTGGGTCTCCTTCTTCTGTATGTTTACCACAGCTTTCCAGGCATCACACACAAAAACACACCCAATACACCAACAAAAGCCAAAAAAAAAAAAGGCTCAGGTTACTATTCAATTCATTCTAGGCTATGGCATGTAATGTCAACCTATGCTTGAGAGCGGCTAAGATTAGCAAAACGCAGGCACGGAAGGAAGCAGCGAACACATAATTGTAAACGGTGTCAGACAATTTCGAGTGAATAGGCCATTTTCTCAAATGTCAAGTTTCTGTACTAAAGGAAACAGCAGTAAAATATGAGCCGGCACTCAGGCGATAGGAGTTCACTATTCCTATTGGGCTGTGATATCATTCTGCTCTACTCTGCAAAAATAGAAGGCAATGCGGTTGTAAGGTAATATATGTGAACCGCGTTTGGTAGACTTGAAGGACATGGTGTGCCTGTGTAAAGGTTTCAGTGCTCGCTAAGGAGGCTTTTCCAGGTGGAGCGGTGTTGCTTGTCTCAGCCCAAGCCGGTGATTAAAGGTAGAAGTAAAGCTCCTAGCCCTGTCACACACCCAGCGCTCCAGCAGAGCGAGAGATTCCCTGGCTCACCACGTCTTTCCTAAATGCTACAGCGAGCTCTTTACGTCTCCTCGTAAAAACCATGTCTTATGCTGTCAAGCGTGGTATGGTGTTTTGCCTGAAGCACCCCCTCGTTTGTCAAACTGTTTCATGTTACATTGTCATTAGCCACCTGTTTGGCTTGGAAGTGCCAGACATTCAACATAACAATTCAGGCCCAAAAATCATCCGGCTCTGATTTCTGGCTCATTTTTTCGCAGTCTTGCTCCAGGTGAGGTTTTCAGTTACGTCAGTATAAATCAGAGATTGCAGAGTCATCGTGGTTCTCGGCCGTCTGAACACCTGCACCCTGGACTGAAGAGACCCAGACTTTTGTCCGGTTTTGGTCTAGACCTAGAGAATCACCTCATTCAGCACCAGCAGCCAACCTCAGTAGCAACCCAGCGCAGGTGCACAACCTAAAACACTCAACCCTAAGATGAGGAGTTGCCCTTCATGCCAAGTATGACAGAAATCCTATGGCATCCCAAACATAAATATATATATATATATATATATATATATATATATATAAGTATGTAATGACCACT